>VWZS01000747.1:148393-197574 GCA_013397075.1 Rhabdornis inornatus | reverse complement strand
GAGCCCCGCGCCCCGAGCCCTCCCCGGGGCCAGGAAAGCCGCGGGTGGAGCTCCCGCAGCCGGCACCGAGCGCTTGGAGCTGCTGCGCTTCGCCCTTCCCCTGCCAGGGCAGCCGCTCCTGCTCCCAAACCTTTTTTCCCCGCTTAAACCGCGGCTTTCCAGCCCCAGTTCGGCTCTTCGGCTCCCTCAGTAATCGCGCCTTGCACCGGCAGGCTTGGAAGTTGGCCGTAAAATTTCGGAATTTGGAGCGTCGCTGGGAATTTGAGGCTTTGCAGTGTTGAATTCTTTTGTTTTCTTATTAAACTCTAAAAATCTATTGGGAAATTTTGTCAAGCACAGAAAAAAAGCAGGCTTTGCATCAGAACTCAAAAGCAGCTTCACTTGTTCAAATCCACAACTTCTCCTTTCTTTCCGTTCTCTGGATCCCCTAAGTTTGAGGGGAAGGATAACTCTTGCAGAGCATCCTGGCACTGGGAATTCTGAGCAATTTTAAATCGTGGGATGTTTAATAAATTAAGACAATCTGTATTTCTGCAATCTGAAAATAAACTTTGAGCAAGTTTTAGAAGGAAAAGGTGGTGTTCAATTTTAGTATTCTGGACGATTTCTGTTTTCTCAAGGCTTCCTTGCAGGAGGGTGTCTGCTGGTAGGGATGTGAGGAGATTTGCATCCACCTGATGCAATCCTTAAGCATGGAGTGAGCAGGGTGATAACAAGGATGCTTTTACTCTTGGAACCAGCAGTAATTGCACTTCATGGTAGGTTCTGCTGTGGAGTTTGTGCAGCAAACTGCTGCCCCCCTGCCAGCTGCCTTCCCACACTGCCCCGGAGAGTGCTGAATTCACCAGAGTGTCCCTGTCTGCCGGGAGGTGACAGGGTGGGGTGGCAGTTGCATGGATAAATGCTGGCACTTGGCACTGCACGCACCAGTGGTGACACAGGGATAGCATCAGCCCTCTGCTCTTCCTCCTCCTCCGGCTTCCAGCTGAAATCTCCTCCTCCCCAGCACAGCCCCGGGGACCAAGCACTCTGGACAGGATAGCCATCAAATCCCAGCTCTCATGCTGAAACTGAAGGACACAAAGATGGTTTAGTAGAAAAGGACAAAAGGTTTGGAGACAACTGCAGCTTGGACGAGTGCTGCTGGCAGCCGAGGGAGGGCATGAGGAACACACAGCTCCAGCAGCTGCCAGGGAGGTTCTCTGGGCAGCAAATACACAGGAACCTGAGGCCAGTGGAGATGGATGGGACACAGTCCCTGATCCTCTTCCAAATAGCACTTGGACCCCAAAACCCTGGTGCAAGTGTGACAGATCTCCTACTTTGCAGCAGCCAGAGGACATCCTTCTTTCTCTTTCAGTTATTTTATGTATGTTTTAAGTATGGCATCACATATCCAAACAAAATCCAGACTGTTTGTGGTTGAGCCTCCTGCCTCAGCTCTGCCCAGCCCCAGCCTCCCCACAGAATGTGTCCACACACTCTGGCTATGACAGATTAAAACCATCATCTTCTCACATAAAGATTTCTAGGGATGAATGCTCTGTTTCTCTGCTAGAATGTATGGCGTGTTTTAATTAATCAAGGAGTTTATTTGGTTCTCAATATATGTTTGCTTGCAGCATAAAACTGAGGAAAGCATTTCATCTACTGCTGCCAGTAAAAATCTGAGCAAAGCATTTTTGGTCTGTTTTCACCAGTAAAAGCCTTAGCCAAGCACTTTTCCAGTACAAACTTACTGAAAACTCCTGTGTTACAAAAATAAACCAGCTCTGGGCAGGAAATAAGAGTTTACCACACTTAACCCCTGACAAGCTCAACACAGACTTCAGAAATACCAACCCACAACAGTTTGGTTAATTTAGATTAACAACTTCTGCATAATATGGGATAATTAAGTTCAGCATATCACTGACAAAGTCATTGTCACCAGCAAGGAGTTGGATTTACCTTTCTTGATGTGTGAAGGTAAATGGGAAATCCAGCCCAATGTGCCAAAGCATCTGTCCAGATGGAGCCAGGGGCCTTGCAGAGAGCAGGGAACTGCTCTCCAGGAAAAGCCCTGAGAAGCATCGGGCTCACCTTCAGAGCCCCTGCTGCTGCTCCCAGCATTGAAAAGTTGTTTCCAAACTGCCAGTTCTGAGGAGGAAGAGGAGGAGGGTGGTGCTAGTGCTCTGCTGGCCAGGAAAGGCTGGCACCAGGTCCCAGTCCAGACTGCAGGAGAAGCAGATTTAACAAACAGAACCGCTGGAATGTGTAGTGTTTGTTTTACAAGCTTGTTATTTACATGACAACCGATGCCAGGCTGTCTTTATTGGTCTGAATGCCAGGGCATTTAGGGTTCATTTTCCTAAGCTTTCCTCTACAGCCCCGAGGGCTGGAAGTTTTTCCTTTTTTCCAAATGAGATTGAGCAGAAGCTACAAGATTCAGGCAATAAAATTTCAGCAGCTACCATCTCCAGAAGAATAATACATGATCAAAAAAGCTCCCAAAACCACAGGAACTAGCACAGTGATAGGCTTGGTTTTGGAATTCCCAGCAAAGGAAGGATTAGCCAGGCCAGGGAGAGTGAGCTGCCCTTTTTGGTGGGTGAAGGGGATGCACAGAAGAGCTTTCCCTGGGCTCACCCGGGAGCCTGCAGCCAGGTGACCAAGGGACTGCACTGCCTATGTGGGTACCAAGTAAAGGCAGAAATCACCCACCACGTTTTTCTTTTTCCTTTTGTGCCCATGGAAGCTCATCATGAAGTATTTCTGAGCTGTGTGACTGTCACAGAGCAAGGCACTGCTGACAATTGTTGCAAAATCATTTTGATTTCTGGAATGATCCATAGGATGGACACTACAAAAGCAAGGGGGGCCATTTTGTCAAGCTAAAATTGTGTCACGCAGTGAAAAAAGAAAAGAAAAAGCTGTAATTAAGCAAGAGACAAAGGTGGACAAGCTCATGGTGAAAAAGAATATTACAACTTCGAGCTGTATACTGCATCATCACAAACATCTCTTGCAATAGAAATTACTGACAGGGCAGGTTTTCCATCACTCTGAAGCTTTTATTATTGACCTGGACTGTGGCTGCAATAGGGCTTTTACATCTGAATATTGTGCTTCATCTTTGAGCCTTTAACCCTCAGCTTACTGGGTGATTTGGGATTTTTTTTTTTTTTAACATGTTCTCCAAATCCACTCATCTTCTTTATCTCTTCTGGCACCAGCCTGTCAAGGAGTCAAGGTGAACTCGGCATGGGTGAGGGATGGGACTGGCAGGAGCAAAATCATTCCCTTTCCCCAGAGCACCCACCCAGCCCAGGGAGGGCTCTCAGGTCCCGTTGTCTCTGCTCCCCTCAAGGGGTCTGGGGCTTCAGCCACAGCCAGGATCTCATTCCCAGCTGTTTCCACATGAACCAAGAGCCCCCCATGTGCCAAACTGCTGATCACAGCCCTGGGAGGCAGCTTCCAGAGGATCTGGATAACTTCCCTCAGGTGTTAGCCGTGATAATTTAAATAACGCTGTTCCCTCCCCTCACCTAAACCTGCTCACAGCTGTTTGGGATCAATACCTTTATTGAAACTTGATCAGAGAGCAGATTTCAGTTTCTCTGTCTCTCCCTTGTAACACAGAACAGAGCAGCCACAAGTACCATGAGCTGTATTTGGAATAAGGTTGTTTTATTTGGTGCTAATTGTACTCTTTACCTCAAATCACAACGTGTGCTGAGCATCCTGCCTTCTGTGCTTGCTGCTTGGGGACACTGAGGTTTAATTAGTGTTTATGCAGCATTTTGTGTGCTTAATGCTATTATTATTATATCATGAGTACTATTATATTTTTGCAATCTAAGACCAGTGTTGTGCTTTTAAAAATGAATTCTGAGATGTCTACGCAGTGCCTCAATAATTCATTAGAGAAATAAACTAATGAAGGGCTGGTTAGTCAAATAATCATTAGGTTTGGTTCTGAGCTTTCCTTCCAATGCTCTGACTTCTAAGGGTTTTCTTCTCAGCATGAACTCATTTAAGATTTTAAATGAATTATTTGGTACACTAAAAATTAAACTCCTTATGAGCTTTAGTGCCCTCCCATATTTTGCACAGGCACTGCTGAAATAAATAAGCTACTTCCAAGAGGCAAGTAAATATTCTGCATGAATGAAAGTAGTGGGTTTTTCCTCCTGGTTGTTTGAACACAGGCTCCACGGTGCCAGCTGTGACTCAGCAGGCAGAGGGACAGCCCCAGCAGCGCCAGGCCTTGGGAGCTGCTCACTCCCAAGATCCACAGGCAGGATGTAAAATCAAGCAAAAGGGCATTTTGATCCTTTATGTGAACAAAACAATGCAAATTGGTGAGACTAATAAGCCCAGAAACATTACAAGGTGAATGCCTTTTATGTTTGTGAAAATCTTCTATGTTTATTTGTCTAATACAATGGAAATAAAGCTTCAAAGGCTCTTTGATTTAAAAGTGCATTATTGAAGTCAGCCAGCACAATAATAATGGTTAGACCAAATTGTTGCATCATGACCCTAATAGCAGTGCTGCCAGAGCAGAGAACATCTGCACAGCCTCTTGCCCGAGTTGTTGGGGATGGAAAAACAAAAATTAAGCCAAAGGATGAGAGGATGTAGGCAGAATAGGGAAAAAGACTAAAATTAAATGGGTCACAAATGGATCCATACATTCGCAGTGCATCCAGAGCTGCTGCAGGCTGTAAATTTTTATGATGAACCTAAAACTCAGGCTTTATTCTCGGAAAGATTTAAGAAACTTTGGGCGAGAGCCACTGCCCGTTTTTAGTGCTGCCCCCAAACCACACTAAACCAAGAGATGATTTTCAGACTAATTCAAATTGAAGATACCACACAGAAAGTCAGGGATATCCCAAATCCCACTGAAGTGCTCTTAACCCACCAACCCTTCTCCAGGAACACCGAGCCCAGCAGGCTGAGAGCAGCACCAGAGACCCAGCTGAAACCTGTAAGAGCACAGGAATATCTCTGCCCTCTTTCCTCTCCAACCTCAGCTTCCCACTCCAACACCAATAAAAATTCTCCTTCTCTGGAAAAGGCACTAGAAAGTGCCCTGAGCATAGAGGAAAAGCTGGAGGGGGCTCAGTGAGGACAGTGCTGGACAGGAGGGCATTGGGCAGGCATTTTCACCCAAAGGTGAAAAGCTCTTCATTTTTAAACCCTTCCCTCAATCATTCCCCTCTTTTTCAGTGCTGCCTAGCAGAATGTAGAGCAAAGAGAGCATGTTGTCAGCAGTCACAGAGACCAGCATTTTCAGTTCCTGATTTTTGGGAGTTTTTAGCCACACTTTCCCCGAGGGCAGATTGCTTTCCATGCAAATTCTTAGAGATGCTCTTATGCCTAATTATTGGATTTCAGAAGCTTTTGTCATCTTGCAGGGGTTGTTTTGTTCTTGCTTGGCTGCTCGCATTGTACAGATTAGACAAAACCTGCATTTCTGAGAATATTTTCTTTTTTAACCATTTGTACTTTATCAAATAAATCACACTGACTTTCCCACTCAGATTTATTTGAGGTAGCAAAGATAAATGCAAGTGGGACCTAGTACTAGATTTTCAGCAGCAGCCTTTAAGAAAAGTTCAATATCAAGGGAAATATCTCTAGTTTGATTTGTTTAAGCAAACCAGCACGAGGTTTGTCCCTAAAAATCTTACAAGTGAAACCTGATTAAAAATAATAGCGTAACTCCCAGGTTGGGGGGATAAAAACCAGCAAAGCAAACACAGTGAACCTTGCATTGCTCTGTAAAGAGCAAACCAGCCTGAAAAATAACACTGGTTTTAATCAGGAGCTTTGGGCTGCTCACCCAGGTAGAAGAGCCCCTTTGTTTGCAGCTTTTCAACTTCCCCATGTCCCTTTACATTTGCTCTCTCCATCACCCTCCTGGCTGCCCAGCCCCTCTGGTGGCTCCCAGGGGATTCCGGTGAGCTGGAATTGTAACTCCATTAATTGTAACTCCATTAATTACCACGTATTACAGTGTGATAAAGCCTTAAGAGAAGCAGAAATGCAACTTTCCCTGCACGGGGGCGGCTGCATCCATCATCCCTGCTCTGCTGCCGGTGCTGGCACCGCTGTCCCACCTCTGCCACCATAATCAGGGAGCTAAAATTGTTCTCAGCTTAGCCCCAGCACTGAAAAGCACAGTCCCAGATCACACCCCACAGTTAGTTAGCATTTAGATAGGCTGGGACGGGGCTCTGTACAATAGGCATCAAAGCTGAACTCTTGGTGCAGCGAGAGGGATTAATGTCTTTAACCAACATGCCTGATCTGGCCTATCTCATTACCCTGCCTTGTCAGTGTCGATGTTAGATTTGATTGAAGATTATACCATTTAGGCCTTTCCCCTGCTTTCCACAGAAATCAGGCCTATTGAATTGCACATTCTTCCATGGGCCCCTGTCAATACTCAGTGGCCTGAGCCTCTAATTCTGCTTCATTTAAACTTCATCAACTTTTCCAATCAAGTGGAAGGATCTGAAATAGGCTCCGTAAGCAGAAAGGACCTTTTTCCTTTTGTCAGATAATTTATTCTGTTTTCTCTTTCTCTCCCCCTCGCTTCCCCACCTCTTTCTCTTTTTCTTCTTTTCGCTCCCTTTCCCTGATGCTGAAAATGAGATTACAGTATTTAAATGACTATGATAATCAATCGGGGGACCTTGAGCCGAGATTGAGGTTAATTTTTCTTAGCAGAACAAAGAAGCGTGATGCCATCGGGGATTTGAAGGTGCAATCTGTGTTTCATGCTTGTATTCCTGCTCCCCCCCCACCCCAAAACTGCAGTTTTAGGAGTCTTTTCTTGTTACTAACTATGCAGTTGTTCTGATTTTTAAGAGGAGAGAAGAAATGTAATTTTGGGGCTGATAAATAGCTAACAGCCTTCAATCAACAATTTTAATAGGGGAAAAAAAAAATACACTTACATGGTGAAACTGCAGATCTAATGAAAGTGTTATCATTACCTTATTTATTTTTAAATATACTTGGAATAATTTTCTGCAGTGCTAGGAATAGTCCTTCCAGCCTGCACAGCAAAGTCACGAACTTTTAACCGAATATCCCTTTTACCCAGCCACTCTTCCCACTTAGCAGCTTTCTTGGCTGCTTGGAAAAAAGTTGATGCTTTTGTCATGATTTTACTAATCAGAAATGGAATCGCTTATGTTCATCTCAGAAGCTGCCTTGAAATGGCTTGTTAAGTCTTTAGATGATGTATTTTTGGTTGTAACATGCCAGCATTCACTCACCTGGATCTTTCCCATTCCCTGCTCTGGAAGAGAGAAAGAGAAAAATATGCATTTCTTTGCTTCCATCCCAGCTGTCTTGTCAGTGCTGTTTTACATGCTGCCACCCAATGTTATCTTTTATTTGTGTCAGGAGAGAGGATTTGACAAGTTCAGTATACAATGTTCATTTGGCAAGGCAAATTTTTCATACCAATTTTGAGTAGAAAATGAAACCATCTTTCAACACAACGAGCAACATCATTTTTGGACAGACTTATTATGAGAAGAAGAATTGCAAAACTTTATTTCCCTGCACGATGCAGAAGAAAAACAAACCAGGAAATGAGATATTTAAACAAACAAAAAACCACCCCCAAACATGCATGAATGTTTGAGGCCATCGGTTTGTTTTAGAAATAAAAAATAACCACCGGCTGCTGTCAGGTAGCTGTGGCCTCCTTTTTGTTAATCAGATGCTGCTGAATTTGGTTGCATCATAATGTAGCTTTGTTTCAAACCTTTTAAGCTGTCAGATAACTGGGGAAGGCAGACCAGACTGACTTTAGAAGTTTGTCAGCTTTTGCCAAGCAAAACAGCATTGGAGGTTTGGGAAGGGGCTCAGGACCTGAGAGAGGAAGGGTCCAGGGGCACTTCAAAGGGCTCTGGGTGTTTTGCCTCCACCCAGAATCCCAAATGTAACTTCTGGCAGTACTAAATACTCCGAACAAGCCAATTAATGGAAAAATCTCATTGTAAATTCTGCTGTCCCATGTGTCTCCCAGCAGGTTCCTTGGGGATAAGGTTTTGTGTCTGACAGCCCCCACCACAAAGAGCTCTGCTCCATGACCAGGACTTGCTGGTGCCACTGCAAAGTGAGGGCCCAGGACACTTAAATGAGCATTGCCTGAGGAACACCATGCATTAAAAAGGGCTGTCAAAGCTTCACTGGGTGACAAATTCATTTTAGCCCCCAGGACCCTGCAGGGTTGGGAGGAGCTGTGTAGGATTGGGCTGAACACCTTCCATGCCCTGCAAGTCCAGAGGAAACCTCAGCCCCTGGTGGGAATTGATGCTCTTTGGTGCCCCTCTGTGAATTTTAACCCCCCAAAAAAGCAGCAGCAGCCCCAAAATGTTCAGCCCACACAGACTGTGTGTGTTTCAGGCAGTGTTTTGCTCTAAGAGTTTTCTCTCTTTAAGCAAATGTTGACTCACCACGGGGAAATTAAAACTCCATTAGACATTGCCACACTGCAGAACAGACCCCATTACAGCGGTCGAGTTGCAATTAATTGGTTTCCTCAGACATTACTTAATTCTGGGAAGGCACAGAGAGATGGGAAGGACAAGGCTGATCTAAACAATCATTTCCTAAAATAACATAATCTAAATAAACTAATGAAGTGATTACATAGTTATTAATCTAATATGAAGAAGAGTCAGAAGAAAATATTGGGTAGATAACAATTTAGAAAGAACAGTAGAGTTAATACCATTCTGGTTAGACTCATCATGAGGCAATCAGCATTTGTGCTTAGGGATGGATGTTGGTTTTGCAGATTAATTGTATTTTGTGCTAAAAGCTGCCATTTCAAAGTGTCCCATCTTCTGCTTTTTTTGGTCTGTTGTTCATACTCAACTTTTCAACACCCAGATGTAAGAGACCACTGCCTAAGAGGCACTGCAGGTTTGGGGGTTGTTTTGTTTTTTAAGTAAAGTCAATTTTGAATTAAGAAATGTAAAGCAAAATAACCATAAAAACAGACTCCCTTGTGTGCAGACAGAATAATCAACAATTTGAAAATATTCTGGTCCAGGGAGGGCTCTCCACAGGCAGTCCCTGTGCAGGGAGGCAGTGGGGAGCTGCATGCTTGGGGTGCAGCAGAGCCTTGGGTGCTGTGGGGGTCCCCAGGGCCAGGCAGGGTCCCCCCAGCCTGGGGCCAGTGCAGGGAGCAGATCCAGCCATTCCCACAGAGCTCCTCTGTGCAAAGCTCACTCCCTTGCATCATCAGGGTACAGAAAGTATTTGGCTTCAGGAGAATAAATAACTAGGCCTTATAAGTCATTAAAAATGTATTACAAGAAAAACACAGTGCAGCTATAAATAGAAAACAAAGCAAATCCTATATAAACTTTTACAATTGCTGCTACTCTGACTATTTTTCACTGTCTGGTTTCAAGTGAGTTTAGCATCTGTGATCTCTGGAGGTTGAGATCCCTTGAAGCTGCAGTTCCGGCAGTGCTCTGGCCTCTGAGGCTGGACGATGAGCATTTGGTGACAGGAGCTCAGGAGTGTGACCTGCTCAGCCTGGCTAAGCAGAGATGGGGGCTGAGGTTCTGGTCAGTCCCAAACTGGAACTTTGGTCCTCCCCCCTTTCAGTTTTTTTGGTTTGTTTTTTTTTTTTTAAGTGGAAATATTTTAATGTGTATTTGTGACAGTCTGACATGTAGCAGTTACTTCCATAAAAGATATCCCCTCTCCCTGCAAGCCTCCACAGATACAGATCTTAATATGAAATAAACTCCATACAGCAAGGCATTAATCTTTCAGTGATACATCATTACTGTCTCCCTTTTTGTTATTATTTAAAATAGTTCACATAGGTAACATCAAGCACTCAGAATAATTTTTAAACCTTTGTGAAGGAATAGACATGGTTTTTGAAGAAGCCAGTATTATCTCCACGTTGTGCTTAGTGCTCAGCTGAAGTCAGGGTGAGTTTGTTTTCCAGAGGAGATGAACTGCACTTTGTGCTTTCACACTTCAGTGTTAAAGAGTTTTTGCCATCTGGTCTGATTCTCTTTTTGTCATCTCAAGCAATAAAGTGGAAGAATTTGGTGGTTGATACACCTTAATGCAAAGGTGTATTAACCTTACTTTTCTGGTACCCACAGCAAAGAAGATACCTCAAACTTTCAGCTAAATTCAGCTGTGTGATGTTCTGACTTTCAAAAATCAAATCCTGACTGTGACCCCACCATAAATACTTCTCCAAAGAGTACTCACAGCACAGAAACTCCCAGTGTAGCTAATAGGGTGTTTCAAGGGAAAGACTGAGTTGCCTTGGCTGGACAGTGATGTACAATTAGAGGCTGCAGGACCCAGGTGTAATGAAGAATCCACAGTTAAATATTCAGGTCAGGGAAAGTAGGCCATGGATCTAAATTGTAATCCTAATAATCCTAATGGAATCCTAATAACCCTAAGAGATGTGGAGGAGGACATTTTGTGCAGCTTACATCTTAAGAAATGTGATGTTTTCCTGGGTGAGAAATCTCGGGCTGCATCAAATCCCTGATTGCAATATGGTGACTCCAACTTGTTTGAAAATAAACCTGGGCACTGCAGTGGGGTCACTCACACCTTCATGGGTGTGGGGGAGAGCAAATGAGCTCTTCTGGACATGCACTCTGGACTGCACTCCCAGCTGTGGAAACTGCTGGCTGAAAATGCTGGCTGAGGGTTTCTTAAAAGAACAGACCCATTGAGTTAATTTCTACAAAAACATGAAATTCAGCAAGCGGTAATTGGAAAAAGCAATTTCCTTTGCATGAAATGTGGGCTCCCTTTGTTTCCCTCCTAAACTCTCAAAATCCTCTTTTCTAAAATGCTCCCCCAGCTTCCCCCAGCTGGGGTCTCCTTGCTCCCCCCCCCTCCTGCAAGGCTGTCAGCATCCCACAGTCCCTTTAATTTAGGAATTTAACAAGTAATTCTAAATTGGGATGCTGGAAGACCTGTGATCGTATCTACCATGTCTATCCTATCAGATGTGGTTCTGTGCTTTCCCTGCCCTGCAAACAAAGGAGAAGAGAGTTGAACACATGGTATCCTCAACTAGAAAGGACTTTGCTGTAAGAGGATATTGAGTTGTTCCGTAAAGCCCAATATTACGCTTGAATTATGCCTGAATAAGGAGAAAGGACATTGTTAAAGAGCCCTAAACATTGACCATAGTGGATCTTCTTTCTTCCAAACCCTTCAGCAGTGTTGTTTTTGGCTGGTAATGATTTGGTATTGTATTTATAAGCCGCCAGGGTAATCCAGTGAGCAGCAGGAGGGGCAGTTGCCTTAAATAAAGCTTTACAATGCTGCTAATTAAAATGATCCTTCCTCTCCCTGTGATGACTAATGAGACAGAAAGAAGAACCAGGGAGGGTTAATGAAAATGTTGCCGTGAGATTCCCTATTTTTAATTGGTCTTTGTAATGTTTTAATCTTCTTTATGGTGTGGGGGTGGAAATGGAGAAATTTTCTTTCAATCTTTCTTGCACTGTGTAGCACGTGGCATTTGAAACGTCCAGTTCTAGCTTTGTATTAGGAGTCTGTAACCACAGGTCTGAGGCAGAGTGTAGCCTTGAGATGGAAGAAGCAATTTCAGACTTAACTGAGACGAGAAACAAGAACTGTGAAAGCTGGTTTTAAGCTCAAGCTTCCAAAGCTCCAAGGGAGCATTCGTACCCTGAGGACTGGGGCTAAGATCTATTGTGAAGGATTGGCACTGATGCTCAATAGTATTTACAGCTTTAGGTCATGATGCTCTGTTAAATGCAATATTTATCCCATGAGCATGTCACAGTTCACCTCAGATGTCAAGAATTCAATTAATATTCTATTTAATAGAACACACCATGACCTAACCTTTTAATACTCTTAGTGCGTCTGAGCCCTCCTTATTAGTGTCACTTTCCAACTTTCCTTCTCAGCTGATGCATCTCACAACAACTGGGATGGGGAAATTGGGAGCAGGGGGAGAGGGGAAGAGATTTAAATTACTTTTGGACCTCACTGTGAGGATTCAGCAGCTTCATCCCTTGTAAAACCTGGCTCCCAGGGGTTTAGCACACCCCGCTTTTCCCATTTTTAAGGGTTGATGTTCTGCACGTTTTAACTTTCTGTCAATTCAAACCCACAAAAGGCCAAAATTTTTCATGGTTTGAGCTGATCCAGTTGCAAACAGCATTGCCCCTGCCTCACATTATCGAGCTCAGGGTCAGGGGAAACCATTCATGTGAGCAACACCTGCAGGATTCAATCTTTGGCTTCAAATGTTGTCTGTGCACTGTGAGGATGGGTTATAAATACTCTGGGATTGGGAGATCAGCACTGCAGAGATTTCCCTGCATTGCATCTGGAAACTGTCTCAGGAAGTGAGATCCCTTGGATGCACCATGATTTTACAGATCAGCATAAAAAATTGGAGGGCTTCTTCAATGAGAACACAGAGCAGCCCAGTTCCAATGTTTGGGGTGGAAATCAGAGCCTTGGAACCAGGTTTTGCCATCCTTGTACCACCTCTAATGAGCTGCTAGCAGTAAGCCATAAAAAACAGTAAATTGTGTGTTTCAGATCATATGAATTAGAAGACAGGCTTAGTAATCTGATGGGATTTATAGCAAGCTTTTTAAAAGAATATAATTAATTTTAAAAACTCCTAATTGGGATCTGCTTCAGGCTGATATTTTTCTGTGCGAAACCTGCGTGACACATTAGAAATGGAAAGAGCTTGAAAGCAAATAAGTGTTTTAAATTACTCTGTGTCATTGTAGCCTTTACATTTTGAGAAGAATTAAACAGCAAAGTGTTTTTGAAGGCAGCACTTGCCTGCCTTGAGGCAGGCAGGCAGGCTGGGGTTAGCACAGAGAACACCTGGGAGGGGGCCACGCTATTACCACCCCTGTGATTTCAGCAAGATTTGTTGGGAAGATCAACCAATAAATACAGAGCCTGTACTGCAGCTCCTTAGAGTGGGAGGAAGAACAGACATTGTGCCAGATATTTTCATGCAACTATATTCATTATTTATGCAGAAGAAGAGATATTTCAGGAAAACAGAGCTGAACCATGAGTGACAAGGTATCTTTCCAGAGCGTAGGGTGCAGGAAAATTGCACTGGGGTTGACAGCTTCTTAATGTAGAGTCTCTATTTCACTGAATTACTGCATGTTGGCATTTCAAAAGTACAAGATGACCTATTTATTAGCTGTGAATCAAACAGAAATTACATGCTAGAAAATAAAAAAGTTGTATGTTTCTTCCAGCTGGTAAGATGCTTATCCTACAGAAATAATATATGCAGAGAGGAAAACCTGGAAACAAAGGATCATCAATCACAAGGCACTAAATTTAATGTTGTAGGACCTATATTTGTAATCTAATATTGCAATCATATGTGCTTGTTCCCTTACATGTGATGTAATATTAAGTGTATGTGTGTCATAATACTTTAAAATGTCACTATCCCTGCTCTGCTTAGGCTCCTATCACTCTCTTCCCTTTTGGAGAGGGAATTTGGAGTGGCTTGGAAACTTGGCTTTAACAGTGACATCCTTGTAAGTGGGCAGTGCCAGAACCTCAGGAGGAAGGTACCAGCTACCAAACTAAGTACTACAAACTACCAGGCCATGCAGATGGAATATTTCCCTGTGGAAAAGGCAAAAGTGGGAGGAAAAACTGACAAAAGAGCCCAAGCAGTAGCCCTGCACTTTGCTAGAGGCAGATGCCGTATCTGAAGGAAATACCAACAGCATGCTCTTTGAAGAGTGGAAATCCAGCTTTCCCTGGGAAGTTTGATACCTTGGATCTGAACAAAGGGCCAGAAAGCAAAAGCTACAATTGTTGGATTTGCCAACTGACATTCAAATGAAGGTGGAACAAATTCCTGCCTTCTCTGCTCTCCTGATCTTACATAAACAATTAGATAAGTTGCAGGAGCAGAAATGTCCATGCACAAACCTGAAGCAGTGTCAAATGTAGCTTTTTAGGTATATTTCATGTACCTTTTAGCTCAGAAAGGAAATAATTTTATATACTTCAATTTTTCACTCCAAGAATCACCATCAATATGAAAAGTAAACACTACTTAGGGAAGTCCAGATGAATGCGTATCACATACGTAGTGGTTTTATTGTTTAAAAAAATTAAAGTGAAAACCACAAATTGGCTGTGTAGAAAGGAGGGTGCTGCCAAGTTTCTTCTCAAACCTGGCAGTTTTGTACCCAAACCCATTCTGAACTAGCAGCTTCCAAAATCAGGGCTCTATTATACCCCAGAGACGATGGCCAACAGCACCAAACTCATCCTGACTTTGCAATAACCATGTCTTGAAGAGGGCAATTGAGCAACAACATCCCAAAACAATTATCATTTCTGCCAATCCATCCATGTGGCAGGAAAGGGGAGAAAAGCATTGAAAACTGCTGCTCCAGCTGCCTGCTCCAGAAAGAAATAAAGAGAAGGAAAAATAGTATAAAAACTCCTGTTGACATATCTGAGACCCATTAGCAGAGGCACGTGGTGAACTTGATAAGGGCACCTTTGGCTCTGCCATTTTGCCCTTCTGGGAATCTAAAACAATCTTTCACCAACCTTAAATTCAAATCAGCTTTGTAATTGATCAGCACCACTTGGATATATCTATTTTTACATATACATTCTTCCAATGTAATTTTCAGGCTTACCAATACAGCATCTGCTTCCTCACAGTGGCTGGATAAAGCCTGTTTTTAAATACGTGCTGATCCAGGTGCATTTGCAATAGAAGCAGAGCAGTTATTTCAGCTTTGCAAATTCATTCCAAGTGAACACATAGGATCTTGGGGGGGGAAAAAAAAATCTATACATTAGAAACATTTAATTGACCACTTGATGTTATCCCAGTCCCTCTGTGTTGAATCCTGAATGGTAAAACTTAACATGACTCTTTTTTGCTTGAATTATCCTCCTGCTCTTGCATTTATACAAGCTACGTGCTCTAATGCAAGACCCATACATTTGTCTTAGTAATTTATCTCATTTCCTTTGGAATGGTGTCCCTCAGTGGCTCAGAGAAAGTGGAGCGGTTGTTTTAATAGATTTGAGTTTTATCTGCCTCTCTATTTGCAGCAGGGCATAATAATAATAAATTATGATACTAATAAGTAGGTTGTGCAGAATGGACTACAGTGGTACCACTTCCCTCCCCCTCCAAAAAAGTAATTTATGGGTACATTCTTGTGACTTTAGGGGTGTAATAAATTATCAGGGTTCGTTTTTCCATCCAATTTGAGGCAGTGCAGCTGTGTTTTGCAAGCAATAAACTCTCTTGTTGTATTTCTTAGCTAAGCACTGAAAAACACAGTGTGATTTTTTTTCCCCTCCCTTCCCAATTATTGTTGCAACGCCTGGTAGCTTCTCTGTAGTTAAGGGTTTGTCAGTGCTTCCATTATAAACCTCAATTTTCAGGGGCCTATAACTTTGCTCTTTTAAATCATAGAGGGCTACAACTTGGTGTACATCTCTGTCAATCTGGATGGTTTTTTTTTTTTCACAGAGAAAAAGGCAAATTTTTTAAGGAGTCCAGACCTCAAAATCTGAGCCATGTGTGGAAGCCAGAGACACATGGATGTGAGTAGCTGGTAATGCTTGGACACCTTTTCAGCTCCTGAAAAGCCTAGGATTCCCTCATTTTGGGCACATCCTGGGGCAGTATTTATATCTTAATTACATTTCTGACAATGTACAAGAAGAGTAGCACCGTGTGCCACTTTCCTGCTGGAGGTTTGGGGATCAAGGACGAGTCAGCCACTTGCAGGAGCTGCCTCCTTAAAGGTGATGCCCTGCTGTTGAGTGCTGGCCCAGGGTTCAGGGTGCTGAAAATACAGAGGGAGTAAAGGAAACTGCAGCAATTCACCCTTCCCAAGCAACCTCGTGCAGCCTCAGCCAACTCTATCAGCCAAAATATTGTCAGAGGGTCTCTGGATTCAAGGAGAGGTTAAGAGTCTGTGTGGGCATGGTTCCCATTCCCATTCCTGCCCTCTTTGCATTCAGCCTGACACAACCAAGGGTCAAAGAAGGAAGGAGGAAAATGAGAATATACAACACCAACACCAGAACTGCACAATCTCTGCAGCAACCTCAGAGAGCCAGGGCTGGGAATAGCAGTGTGTGTGTCCAGCCCTGCCAGGGAATGGTGAATTCCTTCCCTCTCTGCAAAACCTGACTGGATGGGGGAAAAACCCACCTGATTTTCTAGCACTGCTTTGTCCAGGTGCAATTATGCCCTGCACAGGCTCTGCTCTGCATTAGGGAGCCGAACATCTCCTAACACAAGGGATTAAAAATGATTTTGGGTTTCCAGGGTGCTCTTAGTGGGGGCATCATGGCAGGGAAGGAACAGCTCTGAGCCCCTTTGTGCAGGCTGCTCTTCCAGCTGCTCATCTCAGGCTGCACAGCTCTGCCAGAATAATGCTGCTGCTAAAGCTGCCTTCTACGTGATCAGCAATTAAGCTGTGAAGTCAGCCCCTTAATATTATGTTAACATAGTTCAGTATATTAAATGTAAAACAAGTCATAATTTTTAAAGGTACCTCGGCTTACTGAGTTTAAATGAAGGCAGCAGTAGGACTATCACAGCCATATGCAAATCACCTGCATTTTAAAGCTAACAATAGATTTTGCTTTATTGTTTTGGCATTTAACGAGTGGGAAAATAATAAATTAAGCCACATGGGGAATCCCTGGTGCTTTTACAAACTGAAGCAGTGCCCATTTGGAGAGAGAACATTCCCCATTTTTCTCCCTAGCTGCATTTCTCTTAACCCACCACCTTATTAAAGCTTATAGGGCAAAATTCTCTTCTCATATTCCTCTGGCAGCTCTTAGTCCACATTCAGCTCTCCCTACCTTCCCAGATGTCTTTCATCCTGCCAGCTCTCTCTGCAGACAGGAAACAGAAGAAGAAGAGGAAAGACTGGCTGGGCCATAGGGAGTCAGAAGAAAGATTCTGTCGTTGTTTTAGGAGGGTTACAGTAGCTATTAGAACACTGATGGTTTTCTACCTGTTGTAATAGGGGATGCAGCTACCAGAGCAAGGTCCATGGGAGAGGCAGCTGCATCAGCCTCTGGTCAGCAGAGTAATGGATCCCTGCAGGATCCCAAACAGGGTCTTTGCAGCTGGCTGGTGTGACACCACCATGGCTCTCTGGAGTTGTGGGGATCCTTGGGGCTGCACAGCCAAAGGAAGGAAGGGGTTTAATGTTTTAGCAAGATGAGCCCTCTTGTCTGAAGCATTTTTAAGCATGTTTTTAGACTGTGTCACACAGGGCATGAGCAAAAAAAATTAATTAAAAAACAATTAATTGTATTTTTATTTTAACTCACCCAGCTCTTACTGATCAAAGCCCTGAGCCAGAAGTCAGGCTCAGCCATGAGGGTCACAGAATTGCAGAGTATCTCAGGGTGGAAGAATCCAGACTGAGATAAGGTTGTTTGAATGGGCAGGTGTTGATCTTGCCAGTGGCAATTTTGGCTCTCTTATCAATAATCAGACATGCAGCTGAAAGCAGATCATATCATGGATGCTTGCTCCTGAATGCCATCCTGGATGTGTCTTCTCCAGCCCATGTTTTTACAAAGTCACCAAAAGGAAAATATAGCACTTGATTGCCCCCACAGCTCCTCTGTGTGAACAAGCACAGCCCTTCCTTGTGCAGAGCAGTTCAACACGTGGGTGTTTCCTGTGTTATCTGTGAGAAGTATCAATTATGCACATCCATGAACGTCCCCTGCACCTGCATTCCCCCAGGAACCCTTCTGCCAACACCAAAGGATGGAGCAGAAATCAGGAACCAAGGCAAACCAGGCAGCCTGAAGTGAACACGGCTCTGCAGCATTAACTGGCAACAGAAAATTGCCAGGCAGAGTGAACATTTAAACAACAGCAACATAGAAAAATACTTTGAATGGAAACCTACAAACCTCAGAGAAGTTTGGGATGTGCCTGGGGATAATTCCTCAGCTTTCCTCTCATGGCTCTGTACAATCTCCTAGAAAAGCCCCTGTGGTCTTGCCACACACGTCTGTTTTCTGTCAAATCTGCAGTTTGTCCTACTCAGTGCACTTCATCAGAGGTGTGTAATGTTTGCTCTCACATCCACTCAACATGGGGAAATTGGAGGTAGAAGGTTTGTGCAGCCCTGTGAATATATGAAGCACTCCACAAGGATTATGGTTATTTTCATCATAATTCTCCACCCTTGCCTACGTTTGAAGTCAGGGATGTCTGGTGCTGAACCAGACAAGCAGAACACACACAAAAGCCCAATTAGCTCAGTATCACCAAAGCTCTTACAAACACTAATGCATTAATCATTGTAGAACTAAGAGATGAGCATTGGTCTGTGCTCCTGGCTCAGTTCAGTCGGGTTTTAACTTGACTGATGCTCAGAGTTATGTGATGAATCTCATCCATTCATCTCCACTGTGCAGGAGAGGAAACAGAGACAAAGGCAGAGCACCTCACTGGCCACCCTGACCTCAGTCCATGAAGTCTCTCTGTAAAATTACCGAGTCTTAGCTCAGGAACAAACACATCCTAGGCTCAGGTCCAGAGGAGCATCAATCCTCCATGCAATGCTTTCTGTTATCCTGTTAGAAAATCTAGATGTCGCTTAAAAACATGGAAAGTCTAAATATGACATGAGAATAGACAGGGAAAGGCTAAACAGCAAAATAAGTGTTTGGTTCTGTAAGAGATGCACATACACACAAAAGCAAGCTGGCTCTGGGAAGAGCTTTTCAGATTACTTGAACATCTCTTGAAAAAACGGATTAAAATACAGATTCCCCCTATTATTTTTCAATAATAGAAGTGCAGCACAGAACAACTCACTAGTGCCACAAACTACTTTTTCATTCCTGTTTTTGTTTCATGCTTCAATATCTTCTTCCAGCTGCTCATGTCTCCTTTTCCTTCTCCTCACTTTGATCTATTAGTTTTCCCCAGAAATGGGGTTTATAAATCATTGTAATGCAGCCCTGGGAAAGACGGTGCTTAGTGCAGGGAGAAATACATTGCAGCTAACAGCCACGGCAGGGAGGAAAACTCTCACCTCGGAGAGAGGCTTTGGCGACAGGTTACGGATGGCGCTGGGTTATTTTATGGCTGCATTCCTGCCATCAGGGGCAGGGCCACAGGGAGCGCTGCCTGCACCCCTCCACAATATTTCAAACTTCCTTCTGCAGGCAAAAACAAACCGCCCAGGGGCTCGCGAGGGAAAGGAAGAGAGGGGAAAAATTGTTAAAAGAAAGGGAGGGGAGGCAGGACAGGTGGGGATGCATCGCTGGGTTCCTGCTTTTGCACCATCGCATCTTTTTTTTTTTTAAAAAGAGATGTTTGTGTCTCTTGCACTCTGAAAAGATGCTAATTTCATGCAGGTCCCATCCATTGGCAGCAGTGGCAGGATCCAGCTCGCCCAGGAACACTTCCACCCCTTTGTGCCAAGGTTTTTGTGTTCCAATTTTGTACTCAGGAAACTTCATTGTTGGAGGACCTCAGCATAAGCTTGAGCCCAGTGTTGCTCCTTGCTGAAACTGAGGGTCCCACAGGAGCCAGCCCTCCAGTGCTGCCCCACTTTGATTCCCATGAGAGCAAATGCTGTTTTTGTTGTTCAAAAATATTTTTGTGTTTGAAACCTAGGGATTGAGCTTCTCTCCCCAGTCAGGATTTTGAAAGTTGGCTATTGTTATTAAAAATATCATCTAGAATATGAAGCTGGGAGTGGTGCAAGGCTGGGCACCAGGTCACAGGCTCAAAACAGCCTTTCCAGGCCAAATTTGTGGAAGGGCTCTTTTAGTGTTTGTAGCCAACCTGGGTGAAGGTCTGAGTATCTTCCCAGCAAGGGGACATCCCCTGAGCCCCCTCCTGGGAGTGAGGATTAGTTCTAAATGCAGAAAACCCAACATCATCACACAACCAGAGAGACAAACCTTCGTCAGCAGAGGTTACATACTTATCTCCTGCCCTGGAGTGCAGCATGGATTAGGGGAACCCATTGCCAGCCCTATTTAATTAGGGAGGAAATCTTCATAACTTCCTAAGAGCAGCACAGTCACATGCAAGCTACAGGCAGCACTTTGAAGCACTTGCTGTGTTTTTAGGATCACCAGCTCCTAATAAGACCACCCTGGGCAGACACACCATCCTCTAGTTCCGAAAGCACACAAAAGAGACACCATGCTGGAATCTTACCTCTGTCTTTAACAAAGCATTACCCCCTCCTCACCCTCTTCCCCATAATTGCCTTGTTATTGTCATTGGTGCCATTGTTCATTGGCTCGGCCCTAGAGAGGCCCGAGGGAGCAGTTCTGCCTTAGCTAAACCAATATCTCCTGCAATAACCCCCTGCAGTTTCCCCTTTGCTATCCCATGTTGAATAAATCCTCCATCTCTGTTTGCTGAATGATCATAAAGACATGATTGAAGTTTCAGATTTATGGTTTCCTTCGAATCCAGGAGCAACTCCAATAATGCCAGAGCCTGTTTGCTGACTGTTTTCTGACAGGATATACAGAAAGGGAGATTTGTAAGAGCAAAAACAAGAATGCAGAGATTAAAGGCAGGTGTTTTCTAGACAAGCAGTGCACACATATGCAGTCAGGTAGAGGGGTTGGACTCACACACACAGAGCATCCTCTGTCCAAGGATCTCGCTGTGGTTCCCAAGCACCCTGCCAGGCAGGGTGTGCACACAATATTTCACTCTAACAGCAGCTCTGTCTCGAGCAGCCACACAAGGGAGCCACAAGAATTGGTTGCTGGGTAAAGGAGGATCCTAACTAAAAGACCTCGCTCAGCTGTACTGAAAACTAAAGTGGTTGCTGAAGGCTGGCAGAGGGCTGTGTGTTAAGGTGGTCCTTACTGTCAGCCTCAGGCTCCACGTGCCATGAGTTCCCTCAGAACTGTGTTCATGCAATGCCCTGGATGCCCGGGATGCTCTTTGGGGAGTGCAGAGAAACCCTCTGGCTCCTATGGGAGAACATCCCAGACGTTTCCTCTGATCAAAGCATCAACACCCAAAAAAAACCCCACCAAAGGGGCACTGCACTTCGAGAGAAAAGCAGCTGCCTCCTGAGGATGCCCAGCCCTGCACATCCCTGCTGAGGCAACAGCCTCCCAAGGAATCTGGTGCAGGATTGTGACCTTCAAGTTGGGATAATTATCACCTTCCTCAAAGCTGCTGTCTTGGCCTGGGTGTCCTCCTTTCCCTTCAGCCCAGCCCAGCCCAGCAGCATTTAGTGAGCCATTCCATTATACAGCTGGATCCCGGGAATTGCACAGCATGGGGCACATTGCTATTCAGATTCAGGTCAATATTAGTTTTTTAATGAATAAACCACCACAAAGCTGCAGTGAAAACAAAGTTTGTGACTTTGGTGTCAAAAATCTGAACGGAGCATCCAAAACGCCTTCCCTCAGCCTTGCCAGCACATTTGCTTTTCCCTCACTCACAGCCATTTATGCTCATTCCCACTTTAACAAAAACCTATAAAACTCTTACAGCGTGATGCAGTCCTAAATTAAATGCACTTTAACATTGCTATATAACAAGGGAGTCTTTGCTCTTTTGTATTAATGCATGCAGCTGAGAAAGGGACCTTTCCTGGAAAATTTATTCCGCTTTATTTGGAGAAAACCCCACCTCGTTCCACCTTCTCTGAGAGCAAAGATGATTTTGTGTGTTATAATGAGGAATTTGTAATAACGAGAGCATTGTGTGTTCGAGTAACTACGAAGCCAACAACAGAAGACTTCTGTGAGCAGCAGTGTTTGTATGATGGATGGTAATATTTTTCCTCAGTGCATTACAAAAGAAAAAAGCAAGATAAAAATATCTTCCATTTT
The DNA here is from genome assembly GCA_013397075.1 of Rhabdornis inornatus. Taxonomy (NCBI): domain Eukaryota; kingdom Metazoa; phylum Chordata; class Aves; order Passeriformes; family Rhabdornithidae; genus Rhabdornis; species Rhabdornis inornatus. Next base: position 175,662 of record VWZS01000747.1, on the reverse strand, counting down.
CTCCCTAATTTGTAGTTTTCTGGTGTTAGCAAGGCTTATAAGACACATGCTCCCAATTAGCTGCTCCTCTTAATTTAAATGCTTCATAAATTATCTCCTGCGCTTGTGGATTATCACTTCATAATGCGAGTTAGCATTTAAATAAATAGCTGCGATGTAGGAAATTAGAGAGGTTTACAGTCTGAGGCAGCAGCATAATGAAGGAAAATACCACAGCAGCTGAACAGGGGTAGGGAGAGATGTGATGATGCAGAGATTTTTGGTTTTTTTCCCTTTTACCTTTTAGCAACCAAATTTGGACTGCAGCAGGGAAAATATGGGTCAGAACTCCAGCAGAGCAGGAGCCTTTTGTAATGGCTGAACACAAAGGGAAGTGGAGAATTCTCAAGCACGTAAAACATCTGATTTAGCAAATACGATGCAATTAGGAAGTGACTTTTTCGAGCCAACTCTTGGTTGCCTCAGAAGGTTGCCCCTTTGAAAGCAATTGGGCTGCTCATGTATGTCATACCTGAGCAGTACCCAACCCCTTATGTTCTATCTTTAAAAAAAAATATATGGGACTGGAGAGAAAAACAGCAGAACAAAGCAGAGCTGGAATTGTGTTGAGGGTGGGGAAAGCAATGAGGGAGTCAGATGTAGAATTATGGGGAATTTTAGAAATATATATAGAGAGAGAGAGTGAAGAAAGCAAGCATGAATTTGTGAGCCACATAACTTCTGCCATATTTTTTAGCACCATTAATAAGATCAACCTATGGGCGATGAGAGTTTTTAAGCATTGGCAGGAACTCCCCAGTGCTATTTCAGCCCAATTTCACAATTATTGTCTTAAATGTAGAAAATTACAAAGACAGGGCAGGGTAAAACCTCATGACAGCTCCTTGGAGGATTAGGGCTCTCTCCAGTGCTTGCTGGTCTTGCCTTTGGTGTCACTGCTGCTTTTTCTGCCACAGGAGAAAACTCTGGGCAGGGATCAACCCTGTTTGACTGTCACTGAGCTCCTCAGGAGATGGAAACAGGCACCAGTGGGCTCAGGACCCTTTGGTGTCTGTCTTGCAGAGCACCCAAGCACTGCAGCTCTGGGAAGTTCAGCTATCACAGCTCCCTGCTTGCTCACACACACACAAAATGTCAAAATCATGGATATTTTTTTCAAAAACATTGGAAAATCATAGAAGCCCTGACAGCCTTGACCAAAGTCCAGCCTTAGGCAGGAGTAAAGTTATTAGTTGCCTTATTTCCTGGAGAAAGCCTGACACATTAGGATTTCACAGCAGCTGGCTGTAAGTGTAATGGGCAGGGTGTGATTTTGCTCACTGGGTTTTGCAGTTACATTTCAGCAGGTTGAACACATTTTGCTGTAGGACATAGCAAATGATTCAGGCAGGTTCTTGCATCAGGTGCGTAATGGGAGCTGTGCCCAACCCACAGCACAATTTGGGTATCTGCTGTATTTAATATTCTTCAAGAGCAGGGGTCAAATTGTCTCCTCATTTCCATCCCTACAACCCTGCTGCTCCCAGGGGAACTGCATTTCTCTGAACTCCCCAGGAATGAATGTGGGCAACTGGACTGAAATGTGCTGGAAGAAGATTTCTGCCTGGACCCCTCAGGATTCAGGTGGAGTCTGCAGCTGCTGCTTCGAGACACAGTTCACCCTGCAGAGAGTTCAAGTCAGCACAGCAGGAGCCTTGTTTCATCCTATAATTTTCTATTCCAGCACGTAGTGTTTAGAAAGTGAAAAAGGGACTGATCCCACTCCAACCAACATCTGAAAGTTTACAGCTCTTCATCTCCCCAAGTTTCCAGGTGCTAAAAGAGAGGCTCTGGGGGCCAAACTGTACCTGTGCTTAGCCCTGATGTGGCTCTGTCCTCTGGGGCATATTTGCATCTCTGTTATCACTTTGTCTTCTGAACCAGGCAGGGATGGCCACAGGTGCTCTGGTTTATTCTGTGCCTGAGCCTGCTAAGCCTCAATTTCTCTGGACTAGGAGCACACAGAAACCAGCTCTTCTGTCCCAGCTGCAAGGGCTCTTCAGGTCTAAGAAAAACGTGGCAGAAGTCTTGAATTCTGAATGCAGGAGACAGGACTGGAAGCCCCAGGACAGGATTCCTTCAGGGAGATGGTGCCACTTTTTTTTACAGAATCACCTTTTCTTCCTAAAGGGCATTTTAAATAATAAAATTGGAAGCTGCTGCATATCTTTCCAACTGATCTACTAATCATATTTCTTCAAATTTTATATCCCTGACCCTTGTAAAGGGATTGCAAGGAAGGCATTTTTTAAGCTGCATTTTAATAAGTCAATATGAAAGCTCAAAATTATTTAAAGCTTCTTAAATAGGATTATATTTGATTTCTTGTGGGAATAGTGAGGGATAGTCTAGTAAAGACGTTCTGTCCTGCTGAGGTTTTATTACATTAAAGAAACAGCATCCTTTTTTAACAGCAAAAACTTTATCTATTCTCTAATGAAAATGGAGATTATTTCTGCACATGAAGTGACTGAAGTTGGTAAGTTCCAGCATCTTTGATCAGAGATTAGTTTCTCCTTGAGTGAAAGCCAAGAGATTCCTGAACCAGAGGTTCATCTGAATTTAACAAGTTGTCTCCTCATCTGAAATATTTGAATTTTCTTCTAGGAGGTACCACAAGTGTATTGCCTTCAGACAAATTCGGCTGTGAAATAACAGGTAGCTCTCAAGGCAGCCAATATCTCATTTGCAGCCAGGGATTTAATTTGGCCTAAGAATCAGAGGTCTGTGCTGCTGGGGAACTATTTTACTATATAGGAAATGTCATATCCAGTCTGCTCTGAAAGGCCCACAGTCAAATTCTCACTTGAATTCAACTCCTTTAATGTCAGTGTGACTTATATGAAGGCTATACTGGCAGCACTTAGCTTAGTACGTTCTATTGCAGCCAAATAAAAGCAGGGGAGTTAAATAAAAACTACCTGGGTGAAGTTGGAGCAGCAGCAGGGAGTTACATGGTGTAAGCAGCAGCTTCACTGACCTGAGCTGCTCTGGACATAATCTGGGCCAACATCTGGCCTTGAGAACATAAAGGGATTTTTCTTGTAGTAGCAGATGGGGAGGTTCAAAGAACAGATATTATCAAGGATGAAACACAAAGAAAAGGTCATAACTGCTGAAAGGGGGCAGAACCTTAAAAAAAAGAAGAAAAGCAAACCAAAAAACAAGTCCATTCTCTTTAAAAATGAGAGAATATTCTCTCATTCTCAAGTAGCCCACACCCCTGTCTCAGCTAAACCTCAGTGTCCTCACTGAAGCCGGTCATTGAGCAACAGCATTCCCTGGCAGAATTTGACTTCAGGGTTTGCAGGACAGCAGGTATCCCTGGGACTGTGGTTCTCTGGGAAATGACAACCCCACTACACCCTTTCCAGCTTCTCTCTGGCCCCACTTTTCTCTGGGAAGTCAACAACAAAGGTGGTAAAATTGCTTCTTTTTTTGCCAAGGTGCTGCATGCTATTCTGCCCACATTATACCCTGAGCTTCCAAAACTGCTGCCACATCAAAGACAGAATTATTTTCCTGATTTTCCCACACTGATCTGTCCATCCATGCCTCCATTTTCCCACTGATATTACTTGTAGGGGGAGCAAGGACTCAGAGAGGTCCTTCTCCATCCATCTGCTCCAGGACCACCCCATGCTGTCCCAAACCTCCCTGCCATTGTCCCTACATGTCCTCAACTCTATCCCAGGCTCATTCTGTCTCTTAGAGGTGAATGGTGGTTGTAGCTCAAGAAAAATCAGGCACAGGTAAGACCTCACTCAGCAGTAGCTGTAACCTGCACGTTCATTTAGCCTGAATAACCCTTCCCCCCTGCCAAGGGCTTTGTCTTCTGACTACAGCCCACGTTTTTTCCTCAGGACTGAGAGCAGGCAAGGGCTGATGTGAACTTCACAAGCTGTGACACCCTCTACAGAAACACATGTGCTTCTTTGACCTTCAGCGCTGGCACAAAAACCTTACACAGACACAAATTTATCTTAAAGTCAGGAACAGATTTAATAGAGCAGGAGAAGATCGTTTTCAATATTTCCATCTCAATTATAGTCAAACACCTCGGTGAGTCTCAGCCTTTGGGGCTGTACCTGGGCTGGCTGCTCCCAGCGTGGAGACTGTCGGCAGAATCAGCAGAAATAGCACAACTGGGCAAGGTGTTGGTGATTTATCAATGCTGAAGTAATTCATCCTGACATGGAGGCGCCGAGGAGGAGCTCAGGGTCCAGCAGGTGCCCCCAAAGACCTGAGAGTTATACAGTGCCACACATCGACAGTGGCAGACCTGGGATCTGACTCCTTAGCAAAAAACAACCTTTTTTTTTTTTTTAAAGCCATTTTCAAACAGCAGAAAGAAGCAGCCTTGTTACAGAGAAAGGCAGTTTTAACAGTTGCTGTGCCCTACTGCTAAAATTGTCCCTTCAACAGCACATTATCTACTAAGTCTTTAAAGATAATTATGACTTATGGTAGCTGACATATTCAGAGTCCCAGAATTTTGGGGCAAACAGGATTTTTCAATAGAAAATGAGAAGGTGAATACACCCATGAAGACAAATGCAAGTATTGTGTACACAAATACTTTCATATCTGCCTGGCCCTTTAAAACCAAAATGATAGAGTTCATTTGCATTTAGATCTCTTTGGCTCCCTCTTTTCATCTAAAGACAAATCCTCACAAAGGCTGCTTAATTAGACCAAATTAGATTTCCACCTAGTGGCTTGTCATTCATTAGAAAACGCTGTTCTTTTTTTCAGTTTTGGTAATTATAAGCTGGTCTCGCAGTGTTCACTTCAGGTTCAAAGTCTGACTTGCATTCATGATTTTGTGCAGATGAGAGGAAAATTATTCAGTTGCATCAAGCCTGCCCATTTTACAAGTTAGATAAAGATCACTGCTGGAGTCTTTTATGTAATGGGGTATACTCTTTCTTAAGTCTTTAATGATTAATTGTAATAGCATAACTCATGGCAGTTTTCAAGACTAAAAGCTAAGTGCAAACAGTTGGAATGCACAGCGACTGTATCAGAAGTGGGTGCTTCCCTGCACTGGGATTTCTGTGCTGGGCTCTCTGTGTGTGGCCCTTGCTTGTTGGTGTTCCAGCCCTGTTGGGAGCAGGAAAATGGCAAGGGGCTGGTGCCAGGGGTTGTGTAGGGAGAGCCTGGGCTGGAAGTGCTGTCTGCCTTCTCTCATTGCCCTCTCAAACCCAGCGAGGGGGACGCCTCTGCTGCCAGCCTTACACAAAGCGCAGCTTCTAGAGGAGAAAATCGTTCAAATCCACACCTGACACTCAAAGGTTGGTGTCTAATAAGGCTGCAGCTCCCAGGGCAGGTCAGTCAGGAGCACAGGTTAGTGGAGATTGCACTTGCAGATGTACTCTGGGTTAGCAGTGTGGCTGACCTGTCTGGAGAATTTGAAATGAAAGGAGTTAAACTCACAACAAGATCCTTGAGCTTTGCCATTTCTGACTCCAAGGGCAGCAGTTTGCCCAACCATCACCCTTTTCTCTGGAAAGAGAAGGCTTCTCACACTGCTGTAGAAGACTAGGATGATTTGGTCTCACTCTCTTCTCTCCCCAGTCCAAACTCTGTTCCCTTTGCTGTCCTGCATGGGCACACTGATTCCCTGCCTCTGTTTCCCCTTTACTACAGAGTGCTAATGCTCAGTGGCATGCTTTGAAGCTTAATAAATCAGGGACAGATCTTGTGGTGGCCCATCAAGCAGGACTTCCTTTGGCTTTGACCTTTAATGCTTATGAAAAGCTTTGAAGACAACTGCAAACTTATTATTAATAATCTTCTTGGGAGTGGAAGTTACAAGCAGTTGGCGCCAGGCAGCCCAGCAGCCACCAGCCCCTGCTAGGATTTCTTCTGCACTAACAAACCCAGATATTAGAACACTGATTACCATCGCATCATTTTTCAGGTATGTTTTTATAACAACATTCTTGTTTTGCTTTTTTTTTTTTTGTGAGAAAGTTTTTCCTTCCACCTTTAAAAAAAAAAAATCTCATCAAATTTGCCTTTCTCAAAACACTGAACATTCCCTTTCTCATCTACCTAAACCTGATGTTGAGTTACTGTCCCCCAGAGGCTTTCAGTAGCTCAGTTCTGATGTATCCCTGCACTTTGTAGCTCACTGCCTTCTTAGAGTGTAATCAAACATCAAGCTAAGTAGCAAATAAATCTCCCGATCTCATAAGCTGCACAGCAAGATCATGTAAATGCAAATGAAGGGCTTGATTTCAAGCTGTCGCGGGGGGAAGGAGGGAAAAATGCTGGGCCTTGTCACTGCAATCACTTCACTCTGCAAGTGCAGTAAATCTGCAATAATAATAGTAATGGCAGCGTGACGGGAGGCTTTACTGTACAAGGGGGTGTAATGAAAAGGGGAACAGAAGGTAGGAAGGAGGCAGGGCCTGGCAGGCTGAAAATGCACCAGCACAGAGTTTGCAGGTGTCCAAAGGGCAGAGCCAGAGAGGAGGGGATGGGGCAGCCCCAGCTGAGTCGGAGCACAGAGGATTCATGGATTTGCCCAGCATCCCCTCCCAGGGAAAGGCTGCAGAGGCAGGGATTACAAATCCACATCTCAGTCTCTTTCTGTGCCTCTCTGTGTGGACATGTCTCCCACCTCTCTCAGTCATCTTTAGAAAATTGGTGCAATGTGTGTTGCTGGGCCATGAACACCCAGGGATGGAACACAAATAAGTCTTGCAACAAAACCTGGAATCCTTAAAAATTTTGCACTTTCTTAAGCCGTTGCAATGCCTCCACCTCTAGAAACAGAGCCCTTTCAGAACCTTCCTCTTCCTTCACAGCAAACATTTTCCAGCACTCAAATACAAATCCAGGGTTCAAGTCCAGGGCTGCACAGATCAGAAACTACCTGGCAAATGCTGGGGATAACTCAGTACACCCAACAGCACTCACTTTTCAGCCAGTCAAGGTACTCCCACTGATCAAACACCCCCAGCACTGCACCATGACCAGTGGGAGCATGGCACCCTCCAAACCCAGCCCAAACACACCTGGTTCAACCAGGGAAATTCTCATGCCCAAGGGGAAAGGATGCATCAGCCAAGCCCTTAAAGACAGTTTGAGTGAGCAAACAAAGCCTCAGCACACGTCTCTCATAGCCCTGAGAGGTGTTGATCTCTGCTGGGTGCTCTGGGAATGCTTCAGGAGAAGATCTGGAGCTGTCTTTTCCAAACTGGCTGGATAAACAGCATTTAGGATGCTGGATTTTCCTCACTGAGGTCGTAAAGGGAGAAAACTTGCAGAAGGTACCCAGAGAAAATCAGGACCGCCTGGGATGCAGAGAGAGACGGTTTTAATTAGAGCCAAGAGGTGGGAAATAAGGCAGAGAAATGACATCTTAATGAGGTTTAATGAAGTTGTCTGCTGATGGGCACAGCTGTCAGACAGATCTGTATTCCAGCCAAGCAGCTTTGTGACAGGCTAAACCTGAACACAGGGAACGGTGCTAGAACTGGGGGAGAAAGGGAAAAAAAAAAAAGACCGTCTGCATCAACTTTGGCTCAGTTTCCCCACTGCTTTATGACAGAGCACACCTATAATGCCCCAGGACAAACAAATGAAACCAGCCCATGAGCTGGAAGCAGCGTTTTTCTAATTTATGAACGAGAAAGACTGTAATTGTGGGTTACACCGAGCAAGATTCATTCCTGCTACATCCTTCCCCTTCTTTGCTTTTGTAGGTAAAAGATGTTGGCAGGCAACCAGAGTCCTCTGAGTTCGTTGATTTTTCTTCAGGCACAGATTCTCTCCATGTTCAACATATTGGACCAGATTTTTTTTTTTAATTAATTATCCAGCACCTTCAGCTTTATTTATTCAGTGCAAAGTGACTGTAAAATGCCACCTGATCATAAAAGGAAACAGCATGCACTCACTTTGTGATGGAGTAAACACCCAACTGTCTCAACTTCAGGTGCTGTGCAGAAGGGACTCTTTAAATCCCATAATTTCTTCCATTCTACAGAGTTCTGCACTCGAGGGTCTGGAAGCAGCTTTGCCACAGGTTAAAAACCTCTCTCCTTCCCTGCAGTTTCTCAGTGATTTTTCTCCCATCTGACACACCTTTGCCACCATAGCAGATTTCTGACCTCGCTTCCCCGATCTGTTATCAGAACATGATCCCAGGAAAATGCCTTTTCTCATGCACCTGAGGAGCATCACACCATTTCCCTTGTACACCAGTGACAACAATCTAAAACCAGCTGTAAATACAGGACTGGATCAGCAGTGAGAGCTCCTTTATCATCACTTTGCACGAGCCCCTGCATGCACAGAGTGCACACATGGTTTGTCACTGTCGGTGGCACCACAGCCATGGTGGCACTAAAACCCCCCTAAAACTCTGGTGCTCAGTGCTGGACAGGGGACAGTCCCTCCCTGAGCTCCAGGCTCACAGGAGACAGCTCGGGAAATGCAGCCATGGCTGCATCACATCACTGGGTCAGTGGATTTTAGAAAGGGCTGTTTGCAACAAAGGATCTGTAGTTTCACACAGGGCAGGTCCCTAAAACTCATTTGCTGGTCAACTCCATGAGAGACATTGAAATGCCACACCTCTTTTAGAGTGTCACAAGTGAAAAAGTTTGAGGAATTACAAGCACACTTTTAGAGACCTCAATACAGAGCCCTCTGGAAAGGTGCCTGTTCTGGACAGGGGTTATTAACCCTCACTCTCCAGACAAAACTGGCTCAGGGAGAGTTTTGCCCGAGCCAAGGGTGATGCAAAAGAGCATGCTGGAAAGGAGCCACCATGCTGGCAGTGTACAGTGGAGCTGCTCTGAGGCCTTGGCCAGGGTTTGCACGGTGCTGACTGGGAGTAAAAGGAAAATTTTGGTGTGGACAATGCTCTTACACAAGCAGCTCCAGTGAGCTGGGTCCCTTAACCTGCACAGCCTCAGCCTGCCATGGTGGCAAGCCGGAGGTGGTTCATTTGCAGTTTCCTTTTCACAGTATCTCTGCAGAAAGGGCTGTATTTGATTCAGCAGCTCCTGACCTAGAGTGTTCACTGTGTAGTGTGACAATGGCCATCTCAATGTCAGCGGCCAGTGCTCACCCAGGAGAAGCACCAGAGGGGTATTTCAGTGCTTTCATTCTCCCAACAAGACCTGCCAACACCTACAACACCCCAGCTCTCCTAACACCCTTCCCATGGAAAATAACCTGTCTCAAAGCACCCACATCCTGCCCTCAGGGCTCCTGGGGACTCTGCTCCAGCTTTCCCTGTGCCAGGCTCTGTCCCCTTCCCTCCTCTGCCACCTCCCTTTCAAGCAGCAATGAGGTTTCAAGACACACATCCTGCAGTGACTTCACCATGGAGATCAGAGGGTGGAGACAGAAAGGTGAGGAGAGGTCAGTTAATCCACCAGGACACCACCAGGCTGGGACACACATGAGCTGGGGAAGAGTTCATTTGGAAACTAAATAGAAATGTTGTTACTGAGCTGAAGTTCTTTTCTGTGCTCCAGGCTCTGCTCTTCCTTCTTCATCCCCCCTATCCTCCTCCTGCATCATGCCTTGTGTCTTGATTATTCCCAGGCAGGAGCAGCCACGTGATTGTGTCTGGGGAAGTTTACGTCAGTTTTCTGGGAGGATGCACAACTTGGAAATGAAATAATTCAATGTAAAGTTAAGACCAGCTGCTGTCTCCCCAGCAGCCACCACAGCTGGGCATCCCCACCAACCGAGAGATTAACCAAACAAGAAGACTTCAAGTCCATATCTATTGAGCTAGGATCTCTATTTCCAGCAAGGCTAGGTCTCTTTATAATTCAAAACCAAAACCTGTGTGAAATTCAGCATCCTTTAGGCTTCAGCTCCTTTCTGCACTGTGGCACTCACTTGTGCAGTAGGATTCAAGCCCTTGCCAAATGGACACTCCTGGTACTTGTGGCCGTGTTCTGTTACAAACTTCTGTTTTCAGGGGCTTTATCTTATCAGAAAAAGTCTTTATGCTTTTCTATTAATGCTCTATATGCTTCTCTATTCCCTTTTCTACAGCCAGAACTGGGGAAGCCCATGAGAAACTGCTACTCCCTGCCAGGCCTTGATTTTACCTATGGGATGTACATGAACAAGAGAGATGGAGGAGTCCCTGAAGGTAGGACACTGCCTCTAAAACACAGACCTGCAACAAAGTCCTAATGCTAGTAGGAAGTCTCCTCTCCTTCCCATGGCTCTTCAATACTTCTCATCAAGCTGGAAGTGCAGAACTCCAACATTTACCCACTTTCATTAATATCACTCCAATTGCTTGGTGACAGTGAAATTTCTCTGTCACATTGGAAACTTTCAGAGGCTCACACACAGCCCAAGCAGGGAGGGTACACCTGCAAAGGGTGACGCACCTGGCCACTGTCAGAACTTTGTCAGGGCTCCTGCTCTGTGCTCTCAGGCACCATTTCCCTGTAAAATCAGACATCCTGAGCAGGCCAGGGTAGAGGGTGAGAAGACATCCAACTCACACAGGATATGGGATGCAGTGGGACAGGGCACAAAGTTCACAGAAGGAACCTTAGCCACACAGGACCCCCACGCACGGTGCACACACATCAATCTGCTTTCCCAAACAGCAGCTAACTGAGATGCCTGATGTTTTTCTCCATTTCCTTCCATCTCCAGCCATAGGCCACTGGGATTCAGTGAAGGCCAAGCCTCACAAGAGGGTCATGCCCCCAGATTTCGTGACCATGGGCCGTAGGGCTGTGGATGAAGGCTGCACCAAAGCCCGTGAGTTTGCTCTGTACTACAAGTACATGGACATCCGCTGCAAAGATAAGAATATTCTCAGATATGGCAGCAAGATCCCTCCAGGCATGACTTTTGGCAGGCCACCACGGTAAGGGGGAAGATTTGGGCCCTCCTCAGAATGAAATTATCCCTTCCTACCCTCACACCAACATCCCACCCCAATCTCAGCTACCACAGTCCCCAAAACAGAAAAATGTTCTGAACCTGGACATGCTGAGTCATGCATGTCCATGCATGTCTGATGACACTTCTGCCAGATAATCAACTACCTGAATCTAACATACATGCCTCATTTCACCTGTGGTATTAAGGGCTTGAAGCCTCTTAAAAATATCTTCAATGCCAACCCTTTAATCTAAAGGCATATGAAGAGCTGTCAGCCAGATAATTGGCATACCAGGGTCAGAAAATCAGGGCAAGAGCATTTCTACCTGTCTGCACTGGTTGAAAGCTCTGGTGGAGTTAAAGATCAGTTCAAGTTCTTTATCCTGCTCTATCCCACTTAGTTCATTGCCCTGCACTGGGCAGAAATTGGGAGTAGAACAGTAGAAAAAAGCTCCTCCCTGCCAGTGTAACTCCAGCACAAACCAGTGCTCAAAGCCTCTGGAAGTCCTGCTGGAGCCCAGGGGGGTTTCTTGCTCAGTGCAGGTCTGGACCAGACATTAGGTTTTATTTTAAGAGCTAGATAATAATCACTACCAGAAAAATAACAGCTACAAATTCTAGAGAAAAGACATGATGAATGGCACCGTGTATTTTACATGATAGTAAATGGGCTTTGCATATGCAAATTGAATGGATTTTAAAATGGTATTTAATGACAATTTTCGTAGCAGACATTAACATTAATTGCATCAAAATGAAAATGTAGCATTAGCTTGCTGTTAGCTGCAAATGCCCCAGCTATAAAGCTTTATCTTTATCAGTATCAGCCCTCACCGATGTGACAGGGCTGCTCTGCAAATTGCAGGCAAAAGGGCTTTTATGTTGCAAAAGTATCCCCCAATGCAGGGCAAAATCAACATCAATTTTGCTTTATTTCTTCATAAACGGAGGTTAAATGGCTGCCTGTAAGAAGCCCAGGCACGCTTCAAAAGTTTTAAGGAAAATCTGCAGACCCCACAATGGCAGAAGTAGTGAGAAAGGGCTTTTAATTGAAAGTTATTATGGTGCAACTTGCCTGCTCCTTAATAGCTACCTTTTATGCAGACTGATTGTACCTATCCCTTTACTTTAAAAGCACGTTATAGATAAAACCAAATTACTGGGATTATCAAGGAGTTATTACAGCCATTTCTGTAAAAGTGGGAGGTTAACACACTTTTCCATGATTGGCAAGTTAAAAAGACCAGCTTTGATGAGCATTCCCAGGACAAGCTGGTCCCTGGTCACAGCTCACCAGGTTCAGGAAGACCCATTTTCCTAAAAATGACCTGGTTGTCAATGGATTTCAGTTGGGTTTGGACTCTAAGCCCTGTTTGACTGTGATCTCAGTGCTGCTGCCTGGGAAGGTGCTCTCAAGTAAGGCACATGCTTGTCTGGGGGCAGAAGAAAACAGTGACAAATATTTTTTTTTCATAACTCCAAGCACTCCATGTCTTTAAGAAATACCAGATCTGATCAACATCGGGGGTGCAGTGAAGTTTTCCAGCAAGAACAGCACCTGCCTGTCATCCCCCAGCACAGATAGTGTGGCTGAGGAGGCCAGAGGGCAAAGGTGCTTTCCATGGCACTGGAAGCATCTGGAGACACCCAGCCTGATGATGGGGTGCTCTGGGACAGCCCAGAAGCCCAGAGCAGACCCTGCCCAGTCTGCACCCACAGCCCTGTTGCAGCTCTCTCTCTGCACAGTGGGAATTGCAGCTGGTGCCAGCCCACAGCTCAGGGCTGGGCTGCTTCTCTGGGAATCCAAATAATTCAGCAGCTGGCACAGGGTCAGTGGGTAATGGGCAAGGGGCTTCTCAAGCCCTGGCAACTCATCTCCAGCCCCTCCTCAGGCCCTGGGCTGTGCTGCTAAAGGCTTCTGTCTCCCAGAGACACCAGGAGCTCTCCCTAAGCTCACAGGTTGGAGCTCCCCTGGATCATCCCAAATAGAAACAAGCACAAAAGCTGTGGTTGCTATTAGTGCCTTGCTAATCACTGCCTGGCCCTGCTGCTGCTCTAACTCCCATCACTTGTGCCTCTGCTTTCTGCTCACGGTGTGTGCAGCACTTCACCAGCCAGCCTCAGACACTGCAGCAAGCTTTCTGAAGCTCTGAGGCCTCTTTCCTTTCTTTTCTTGGGATATTTACCTTCAAAGGTCACCCATACCCCTCTATAATTCCCCCTGGGCACCTTCCAGGGGAGAGAAGCAGCACTGCTTTTTGCTGATTTCCCCTCCATTCTCTCCCTCCCTTTTCCCAGAGTAATGTTTGCTACGAATCATGTGGCCAGCTTTGTTGTGAGAGTCATAAAAAGGACATTTTTCATCTCTCCTTTTTCCTGCTCCCGCTCCCTTCTCTCTCTCAGTAGCAGACAGAGATTTATTCCTTCCCCGATGCCTGTGGCATTCGAAGCTGGGAGGGGTCAGGGGAGGCACTGATGGGACATAACAGATAATGCAGTTGTTCCCCAGGGGCTTGTCCAGCCCCGGAGCCGATCCATCAGCAGGCAGTGCTCGTGCCAAGGTCAGCAGTAACGAGGATGTGCTGGGGTCCCCCGTGGGGCATCCTCCAGCCAGGCTCCCCCAGTTCATGCTCCAGCTTCTGAGCTCCACAAGAGCTGCCTTGTGCAACCACACTTTGCAGGAGAGGACATCCACTGAGTGCAGGTGCCGGGCTAACAGCACACAGGCTGAGCTTCACCTCTCCCAGCCCTCCTCCCCACCACACACAGCTCCCAGGCTCATCTTCCAAGGAAAATTCCCATCTTTGACAGTCCCCTCCAGGAGCTAAACCCCATCCACGTGCTCTGTGTACCACACATTACAGAGCTGCTGAGGGTTGCTGTCCTCTCAGGTCTGTTCATTTAAAATGACCCCACAGGTGTATCCAGCCTCCAAACTCTGCAATAATGACCTTGTTTTACAAGGAGGAGGCTAGAGGGCACTGAGTGGGGTTTGATGATACTGGAGACCTAAAGGCACAGAGGGTCTGTGAAGACCTCCAGGATCTTCACTGGTGTCACTCCAGCCTGCTATTCAAGGTGCATTTGGAAACCTTAATAAGTGTCCAGACCTGCATTTATCCTCCTGAGCATCTTTTCAGACTGAGCTTCACTTTGCACTGAAATCAGCTATTAAAGGATCACTTTTGGAACGAGAAGTAAACACAAAGACATGGATGCTGTCTACAGCTAGATTTTAAATGCTATTGATCTGTGCAAGGTCACACAAGGAGTTTGAAGCCAGAACACTCCAGCACACAGTTGGTAGCCGAGCACTATTTCTGTCCCCAGGAGTGAGCGGGGCAGAGTGCACCCTCAGCATGGACACACTGCCCAGGACTGCCAGGCCTTGCTTGGAGAGAAAAGCTCCCAGTCACCTCTTGCTGAGCATCCTAAATCTGCCTGCTATACTCCAGAACCTATTCCTGGACACGAGGAGTGCACAGACATGCCATCCTCTGCCATTCTGCACCTGTACCTGCTCCAAACCCTGCATGGCCATAACCCTGCCTCCCACGGGCTGCCATGCACTTGGCAGTTGGCCTGGAGGTTGGGCTGACCTTGGGTGTGCTGGCAGGATTTCCCTGGCACTCTGTCATCCCCAGGGCTCCTGCCGGGTCCCCCCCACTGTCTGCCTTCACTTCAACTGTCCCTTTCCTGAATTTTACAGCCCATTTTCCTTCTGTCTTCATCTCCTGCCTTCATTCCACCTCCCATTCTCTAAAACGGCTCCTAATCCTTTGGCAGCTGTTTTCATCATGTTCCTGCAGCAAACTCACCTCTCTAAAGTGTTTGGTCACTGCAATTTCTCTTCTTCAAATTGTTACACTTGGCCAAGGACATCAGTTACCCAGTACCTCCCCTTTAACTGGAATCATTTGCAATTATCCCAATCTTTCACCTTCCCTGAGAAGCAAGATTTCTATGCTTATGCTCTGCTTAGCAAGTGGCCTTTCCACCCAAACTCTCTCTGCTGTTTGGACACAGCCAGAACAAAGTTTAGAAAGCTGACCAAGAGGTGCTGAAATATTTCCACTGATAGGTTTATTTTTGAGATACTTAAAGAACATTTCAGGTTGTTAATATAGGGCTGTGGAAAGAAAGCTAGTCTAGATGCAGACCAGCTGCAAAGATGTCAGAGAAATAATGCTGAAGAGCAGAGGGTGTTACCGGAAAGAACCCACCAGGAAAAGCTGGACAGGCAATAAAAATAAATATTATGGCAAGTCTGCATCTGATCCATGATCACTGGAAGCCAAAGAGTGTAAAGCCACCAAAATCCTAAAGATTAGGGCAAAAAAAATGTTTTCCAGAAAACGAAAACAAAAAACACCTGAGGACTGACAAAACAGATTGTAAGAATATAACACAGTGACTGGAATCACTGTCAGGCTCATGGTGACAGAGAAATGCAACCAAGTTAAAAAATCCAGGACTCCCATCAGCTCAGATAATTACACATCCTATCCAATTCCACAGTAAAAGGCACTTTGTGCCTCTGCCACCATTCTCACACTGCTAAGATAAGAATTTCTATTTCAAGAGTAGTTTTCTTCTCCTGGAAACGTTCCAGGCTGGGTATGTGGTCGCATTGTAACTGCAGAGCTCCCAGCCACGCCTGCCTGCAGCGTGCCCCAGCAGCTGCTTGGGCACAAGGACCAGTTACACCCTTCCAAAAATCCTGAGTGCACCATGAAGATGCTGATTCCCCTCCAGAGCAGTTATTTGCTTGCTCTAAGAGTTTCTGTCTGCTTCAGGCTGATGGTTTAAGAGAAAATAATCAGTCAAGTCATGGTTTGGCATAAAGGTTCAGGTCCTACACATCAGCCACAGAGCTGGGAAAAAAGAGATCTGAAGGACAGATTTAGATCCCTTATTACCAGTTGGTTTCCACTGAATAGGAAAGTCATTTGCTCTCACACAGACTGGCTGTGGTCTGTGGGTTTATCTCCATTGATTACAGCCGGCTGAAAAATTTCTTCCAAAATTTTACCATCCAGAGCTACTTCTAGCCACAAGTGGACCTTTTTCTTTGCCAACTTTTGCTTTTTCAGCCTGTGCAACGAAAACCTGGGTCGGGGGGAATAACCACAGAATCCTGTCTGTGAAAACAAAGCTTTTCAGCCCTCATCAACATATTTTCCTTTCAAAGTCATGTTCCCACCCATCCAGAGAGATTAAAGCATGGGATGGAGGTCAAGGGGAAGACCTCATGCTTTGATTTCTTTTGCTCAGCATTGAAGGGGTTTTTCCTTGGTTTTTCACTCATTGGGATGCTTTGCATTTGTTGATGGCTGCAGACGGAGCACTGTTCACTCTCAGCCATAGATCTGGACCTCCAGGCAGAACAGCTCTGTCCCACAATCACGTCCCACCTGAGTTCCTCAGAGGATAACAGCAGATAACAGCAGACAAATGTGTTGAAGACAAACCTAAATAACCTTCAATTAATTCAGCCAAAGGGCATCTCCAACCCTAAAATCAATGCTAGCACACAGCAAATTCCAGCTTGTCAAGCCAGTTATTTAATGGGTAAGAGCTGGCTTGGTATCTTCACTGCAAGACACATGTTTCCATATGTGCTTTTAGGACCAGTGCAAGCAAACATCTCACTCGGCCTGGGAGGGAATAGTAAAGCAAATTGGTGCTCTTGTAACCATGTGTACTCCTAAGTACAGCTGTGAGCATCTGATAAATCTTTTAAAGTGCATGTTTACAATGGATTTTATTCTTTTTACTGTTCTATACATATGAGCCCTCTGAGCAAAATAACAGATCCTCTGACACTTAGAAGAAGCCACTGCCTCATTGGCTGCCCGCAGTGAAATAATTTATATTGTTATTTCCTCACCCAAATTGCAAGGATTGTAAAGAAGCTTCAGAAATTCAGAGCAATCAGTGCTTTGGAGGCACAGATCCCACAGCTGCCACACGGGTGGAAGACCCACTATTGCAACTGAGAGTTTTGCCAGCCCAAAGACTGCAAAAAAAATTGGTCCCTGAGTGTTTTCTACCATTTTTTCTCTTGTTATTTTCTTCAAGAGTTAATGGAAAGTGAGGACAAGTGGAGATCATTTAAAAATGATCTTTTGGGCCTTTCCATGGGTTTATTGCCAGGACCTATTTAGAGAAGCATAAAGCTATAAGGGGTCCATAACTTTACTGTGTATTACATCAGCTGTTTAGGAAAACGAGGAGCCTTTGGACTCACACGCAGCTCATCTTGCCACCACCAACACACCCACACACGTGTGTGTGTAGGGACTTCGAGCCTAATTGAATTCACCCTTGTGAAAGCCTTAACAAATTGTAAGTGACCTTTTATCCAAATTTCAAAGTCAAGGATTCACCACTAACGGCACATCCCTCTTCTGCCATTCACCGTTATGCAAAACCCACAAACAATTAAAAGAAATAATGAAGAGCCCAGCGGTCCTTTTTCCTAATTAGCTGCTGGAGGCAGTGCTGGGGAGTGTGGTTAAGTGCTCCAATTACCTCGGCCCTCCTCGCAGCCCTTGTTAGAAGAGACAGGTCCAGGGGCCAAAGGGGAACAATTAAGGCGAGGCAGAGCCCGGCAGTTTGCAGGGGGATGCCGGGGCTTGTGCCGGCTCTCGCACAAGGGCCGGAGCTGTAATCATACCCCAGCTTCCTGCTGGGCTACACACACACAAATTAATGGGAGATAGATTGCTACCTGCAGCCCATCAGTAACCAGAGAGGCAACACAGCGCTGCAAGGGAGCCATAAACAGAATTTTCCTGTGCTCTCCGCCCCCTTTCAGGGCAGAGGGACCCGAGCACTCATGCCTACATTGGGGGTACCCCATGGCCCCAAACAGAATCACAGAGCCCAGCTTGTACTTTATTTGCTGGAGTTGATACCATTGGTAGCTGCCCCAAGGAGCCCCACACTCCAGAGGTGCTAGAGATCAAACTGTTCCCCGAAAACAAACAAGTTGGACTCGATCTTGAAGGTCTTTTCCAGCCCTAATGGTTCCATAAGAAACCAACCTGAGCTGATGGGAACTGGCTCTGCTGGCCTGACCACGAGCCATGGGGAGGTTCTGTATGGACATTTCTACCACAGGACAAATCCTTCCCAGCACAAAGACACAAGTAAAGAATACAAAAGTGGTGCCCTGTAGTCCCAAAAGTCTCCCTTGGAGACTGACGGTCCCAAAGACAGATCCTGACTGTACAGCAAAAGCACATCTTAGGTGGAAGGACAGCAACGAGGACTAAACCCCCCAAAACCTCATTAACCTTTCAAGGAAGGGTTAAAGTTTCAGTGTAGGCAGTGGTGCAGCAACACAATTTTAATGATACAGGCAGGGACAAATTCCATTCTGTGATGGATCTATTGCATAAGCAGCCGTGCAGGGCCAGATCCTGCTGCCTGGAAGCTGCCACTGGGATGGGAGCAGTGCTCTGGGCAGAGCCCCAAGAGCAACAACCTGCACCCATGCACTGCTCTGCTCCCTGTCCTGACCAGCAGCAGGAAAAGCACTGCACTGGCTGCAGAGCCACACACAAACCCCACGGGCTGAGGTCTGCACTGAAATATTTACGTGCTTTTGAATTATACAGGATAAAAAAAAAAAGCACTCACAAGTCAAGTTTTTACCCTTTCGCAACAGAACTTAGCAATCAAATTGATTGCACCTTTCAAGCTGGTGTAAAACCCCTTCCTGAGCAAAGCCCTTTGTATCCACTTTTGCCAAGTACCTTCGTTTGCAGCTGATATGTAAACCTTTGAAAAGAAGTTTGAGGGGAGACTGACAACCTTGAAACCTCAAGAGCAGCATGGCATTGACGGGCGCGGCTCCCTGAGCTGAGTATTATAGATAGATTTTAATTTCATTTTAACAAAATAGCTGTCTCCAGTGGAAGAAGCATCAAGAGCTAAATGAGGACCCGTCTTGAGCTGAATCACGTTGAACAGACCTCGGCACTGTCATTGATTTTCTGGGAAGAAAAAAAGTGCCTCTGGCTACTAAACCAAATTAGTAGTCACTGATGACCAATTATTTTGCCCCACTGTGAACGGGGAGGCGTACTAAAATTCCAGTTTGTCAGACCCAAGGCTCTCTTCTCAAACGCCTTTCAACAAGCGTGTACCAAAAATCTCTCAGATGGTTCTGACGCCTTCCTGTTTTCGGCAACTTCTCCAAAGTTTTAATGAGCTGCTGCTCTGAGGACAGCCTGCCACAAAGTGAGCCCTTTCCTGCAGGCTGGAGCACTATTTGGCATTGGCACAAATCACAGCTGTCAGGATTTATACACACATACACAAAAAAAGTGTCAGCCTAATGTTTGCAAATTATAATTACCATTTCTCTTGCATGTCCCTGGTGCCTTCATTTTAGATAAATCCCAGCTCTGAGGTATCAGCTGCAAAGCACTGAAGGCTCATATTGAATGGAATAGATTTAACTAGTTTGTAGCTCATTTAAGGTCTACACTGTTTTATTTTAATATTGTTAATACTTTATTATACTTTTTAACACTGTTTTCACAGTAAAATAGCCTATTAGGAGGCTGCAGCTTCTTTTCCAGGAGATGTCTGGCAGACTAGAATTCCACATTGTATAACCAAGTTAGCAGGTGCTTGTCATTTCAGTTGAAAATAGGTCTGTAGCCTGACTCTTGAAAGTAAATTAGAGAGATTCTATTAAAGAGACAGGAACTGTTTCAGGGATAATAGTTTTGAAAATGTGCACAGATAAATTTTAAAATATTTAGGAAATGTCAGCATTAGAAGTGGTTCCAACTATTTGACTATAAAAGGAAGCAGATGAGTATTTTTTCCCCCTACAATTATAAATAATTTGTTACATCCTATCAGAACTTCTTTGCCTTTCCTTTCTGTGGCAGGGTGCTTGTGCCAAAACAAGGAGATCTGAGTTACTCTGAACAAGATGGGTTTTAATGTGCAAGAAGCACTTCCAGAGGATGCTCCCCCTGCTTTCCCTGCAGCATCCACAGACAGCGGCGGCAAAATCCTCCCTGTTCAGGAGTGACATCTGGGCAGGGTGACAAAAGGAAAGGGAACACACAAGCCATTGATCCCTGTCCTTAAGTAGCACTAAGGCAAAAGGACATTTTCCCAACGGCCAGCTGCAAGTAAGAGCTGTCACATTGCCAAGCAGCGCCGATATCGGGGCCAAATTCCCCCTCCGCTCTGCTGAGGTCAGGCTTTGACCTACAAAGGAAAAGCTGCCTCACTGAGATCTCTCCAGTCACCTAAAAGAGGTGTTCCTGATAACCCCTGCTCCTCCCCACTCTCTCAGTGTTTCTCTCAAAGAAAGAGATGAAGTCTCACATGCTACAGCCCCACCAGGGCTCACATGGATAACCGAGTCATTCCCACCCATCTGAGAGAGGCAGTTCACACCTGCATCGTTCCAGGCATGATTCTATACTTTGCTGGATCAGGACTCAAATGCGATTAATCACACGGCAGGGAAGGATCTCTGAAGAGCATCAACCCAAATGTGTCCTTTCAAGCATTTACTTACAGGCCAGCTGTGGACTAATCAGTCACCAACTGCCTGGTCCACTGGAGATGGTAAAAGTCACCTCCATAGAGATGTGAAAACACATTTTACTTCCAAAAAGAAAAAAAAAATCAATAATCAAAGACTACACACAAAGGCTCAGTGTTTTCCTGCATCCCCCCCAGCTATTCCTGCACACCAGGAAAGCTGCCATGGAGAGCAAAGGGACAGGAGCAAACAAGCAATGCTCACCATGTGCTTGTGTCAGGAATACCAACATTTATACTACACTGCAAGACTGGAGACCCAAACAGATAAATAACACACTTGACCACTGATTTGCCACATCTTTTAACCTTTTAAATATTTTGCCCAGCTCTGATCAGCATGAAATGCCAAACTGGAAGGGAAGGAGGGCAAAGAAGAGGGGACAAAGGGTAAATGTCAGCGTTGCCTTTGGCTCTGGGTGTCTCCAGATAACGGTGTGGAGCAGCAGAGCTGATTTGCAAGCAAAGGCTTGAAAAGCCCTGCAGCATGTGATCTATGAAACAGGAGGCCTGCAGAAGGATGTCTCCTCTGATATGAATGTCCCCTTGGGATGGATATTGCTGGATTGCACATCCAGTATCATTAGAAAACACGACCATAGATTAGGCTGTTTTGAAGCATGTGGTGTGCAATAATTAAGTAATAAAAGTCACCACGGGGGTGAAGGAACAAGAAACAGAGTTAGTATTTGCATACAGGCTGCTGGCGCCCTCGGTGATCATCAAGGATTCTCCAGGCTGCTAAAAGCTGGCAGCTGTCTATTCCGGACCCACTCCTGCCATAAAGCACGAAGCACCAGCTCGCTCTGTGGCACATGGGCTCTTTGCAAAAAGAGGTGAAGCTGGTGGCCCAGAAGCAGCCCAGCAGCTGCCCCAAGTCCCCAGTGTCTTGCAGTTGGTCTGGACAGGCAGGGAAAGCCCTGGCTCTGCTATGGGAGCTGCAGCTGAGGGCTCTGCAGGCTACAGGTGGGAGCAGAGCTAGAGGTGAGAGCTCCACAGCCATCAGCTTCTGCCAAGATGGGAAAAGTCCCTCCTTAGCAAGGTGTGCCAAGACAAGGATCAATAAAACTTGAGCTTGAGGTCTTTCATCACCTTCAAGATTTGCTTCTGGGGGAAAGGAGTAGCAGCAGGACCACAGGAATTATTGATTCACTGTCCCTGCCACTGCCAGGTCTGCCTCCCATGGTGGCTGATGAAGTGGCCTCACCTGCAAGGAACAAGGCTCAACAATTTCAGGCTGCAGCTTTACCACAAGTTGGTCAGGTTAATACCAGCTCAGAGCAGCTGAACAGGACACTGGCCACCAGGCAACTGCCTTTTTATTCTCCTTCTAGAATCAGGGTCATGTGCAGCTCCTCCCCTCTGCTGGCTCCTCCTTGCTCCCAGGAATCCTCTTTCAAGGGGCAAATACACCTGCTCTGTGCAGCTGAGGCACCAGACCAGGGCTCAGCATTTCATCTCCCTCTCTGCTCCAGACACCTGACCATCTGCATTGGGTCCATTTTTAGCCCTATTCAGACTGCTTAGGACAGCACTTACTCCTCTCACCCCATCCATCATTGCACACTTGCAGCCTTTGGTGCACCATGTCAGAGATTTCAATAGCAAGAGCAGTGTTATTTTAGCAGAACACACTTGGCACCCAGGGGTTCTTCCCCTGGAGGGAATCCAGCCAGAGCTGCTCCATTGGGTACCAGCCAGGAAATGCTCTCCTGAAGCTCTAGCAGGGCCCAAAGTTGATCTGCAGCCTGTGGTGTCCCTTGGTCCTTCCAGCACACCAGGGTTCAGACAGAGCTGCTGAAACCTGCTCTGTAAAAGGCTGTGCAAGGAGAGGAATTCTTCCAGTTCTGAGGAATGCCTGGCACAGGTTAGCACAGGTGTGTGCATACTGTGGTGTGTTCACTGCAAATGATTGTGGATTTGAGGTTTCTTGAGGAGGAGAAAGCCTTTCCCAGTGTAGGGCTTTATTCATATTCTTACCAGTCACTTTCCAGGAGCAGAGATGTGAACCAGCATGAGGAGGCAAAGATTACACTGGTGTCCTTTCAATATTTTCCAGGCCTTCCACTCCCTTTTTTGACATCATGCAACACAGATACAAGGAGCTGTGGATGGAGCACCAGAGAGCCCGGACTGTAGTCCAGCGCAGTCCAGTGAAGAAAAAGGTGGGAATAGTCCAGCAATGCTTTCCCCTGACGTACACAGCACTACTGGGCACACCCCCCCCACTGCCCTGCCCCACCAGGGACAGATGGGCTGCTCCCAGCCCTGGGAAGGGCTCTCAGCTGGGAAAACATCCCCCTGACTACTAAAAGGCTGATGAAGCCTAACAAAGATGAGCATCCCCCTGCCAGGAGCCCCACAGGCTGTCCTTTGGACATCAGCTCTGCTCAGGTTACCTGTGACAGTAGCCACAACAAAGGAACAACCAGCAAATGCTGAAGGGACAGCCCCAGCCCTGAGCCTGGCACGGTGTGGTTGATGCAGCACCCACAGCAGCTGTTGGAGTGTAAGGCTGTGCTGTTAAA
Source organism: Rhabdornis inornatus (assembly GCA_013397075.1). Lineage (NCBI taxonomy): Eukaryota > Metazoa > Chordata > Aves > Passeriformes > Rhabdornithidae > Rhabdornis > Rhabdornis inornatus. The sequence continues at coordinate 152,626 of VWZS01000747.1, read as the reverse complement.
CACACCAACATTGTAATATCATTTAAAAGCAGCCAATGACTGTTTTATTAGTTAATGGCTCAAAGAAGAGTCGGGCTAATATGGTAATGACCAATTTCAATGGGCTTATTGCCATCACAAACTATGCTTTATAGTTGAAGTACAGGAATACAGTGTCCTTAATTAGCAGCTATTTTATGAATACACCAGCCTGGGATGTTAGAAAGTGCATCCCTACTTTATCTATTAATGACTGATGTTTTTAATCACTAAGTTGCCTCTATCAAGCTCCCAAAGCCTGCAGCCACCAATTACTGAGTTAAGCAACACAAACCTGTATCCTAGACCATAGAGCAGACTGATTCCTGGGGTTTCATGCAGTAGCCAAAACATTCACCAGGTACCTGCACTAGCTTGTGCTAGGATTATCAAGCACTGTGACCCACAATTAATCAGGAGAACCAGGAAACCCCACCACGGTGGGGATGCTGGAAGTGGCTTTCCCAGTTAGGGATGAGCCATTGCTGCAGCTCAGGGCACTGGGCTTCCAGTGGGCAGCAGTCACCTCCCTGGGATGCTTTATAAAGCACACACTGAGAGCTGACAGCTGCTCATGTGTTTTAACTACAGTAATAACTATCAGTATTGGCTGCATGGATACAGAAAACTCCCCAGATCATGCACTTGTGATCATCAGCCCAAAGTGACTTTTGGCCTCATCCATCCCAGTGTCACTGCACTGCATGAACAGAGCTGATGTGCATGGCTGTGCAGCTGTTGGAGCCCACTCTTGTCCCTCTTTAGTTGCAGATGAGTGCAGTGCAGCTGTTGGAGCCCACTCTTGTCCCTCTTTAGTTGCAGATCGGTGAGGTGCGTGAGAACCGCACCTCGTTCCTGCGCGCGCACCCGCTGCCGGTGAAGAAAGAATCCTTCTGGCACCTGCAGCGCTTCGAGAAGGTATGGGCCCCCCACAACCCATCCCGTGACCAAAGTCAGCTTTTCTGAGCCTCTACAAGCACCTGGTTGAAGTCAGGGACCCTCTCTAACCTTGCCCAGTGCATGTAACCTTGCCCAATAACATCCTGAGCACACAATGAATGAGGCTCTTAACTCAGAGCTCCCCATGACCCAGACCTTAAAATGGTCCCAGATTTGTTGACTTATCAGCCCCTTTTGAACATCAGGGTGGGATATTTTTTGCCAGTCATAAGCCCTGGAAGAGAGGCAGCAGATAATAACATTTTTTAACATTTTTAACTTATGTGCACTTTCATGAGCTTCCTGAGATGAGAAGCATCTTTTTATATCTCGCTGTTAGTACAGGGGTGGCCTTTTCTCTACAAGTGCTCTACACAAGCAGGACAGCCACACCTACATTTTGGGACCCTGCCATTTCATTAGCTCTCACCATAACTAATTCAAACCACACCAGATGTTTCAAGAAGCTTTTCCACCCCAGGAGCAGAGCTTTCCAGAAAGCCTGCACTCTTGATACCTCTCTAAACTACCTGATTGACAATATTCACCCTGAGACAAAGCAAAGGGTCTGGCCAGGTTATAGATGTGTGTGACACTTCCTTTAACTGATCCAAATAAGAGCCAAGGCAAAGATTTCTTGTTCTAGTGATGGGATCTAAACACCTCCCTGAATTCATCTGAGCAACCTGCTGTGCACTGAGGTACTTGTTGAAATTCTGTTAGCTTTGTTTGTGGTGTAAATTATGTGGAAGCTTCCAGTAAAGAGCTAGGGGGAATTTTAGGAGAGAAGGGGAAAGAGCTGGACCAGTGAAATGGAAGGGAGACACCAGAAAGTGAAAGCACTGAAACCCTGCAGGGAGTTTACATGGCCAAAATCATATTTGGCATTGATAGATACCACTGCAAAAAGCTCTCAACTCTGTCCTGGCCCTTCTTCTGATAAGGTTATTTTTTTTTTTGCCACGCTGTTGATTTCTAACCACAGTTTAAAACAGCGCAGAAGCCCTGTGATTTCCTGAAGGTAATTTGCTTGTACAAGTTGGAGAGTTTTGCCCAAGAAAGGCGCTTTGCACCACCTTGATGTATTCCTGTACTGTCCTGTCTGAGAGTGCCCCATTAGCATATGTCAGTAATCATTTATCCCCACTGCCTGTCAGCTCGGAGCTGCTGCTGCGGCGATGGCAGCGAGAGAACATGACCGATCGCTGTTAAACAGATTGTGAGAGTCACACGAGATACTGGGGCAAGCCTCCTCTTTAGAGCTCCTCTCACCCCAGACCTTTCCATCACTGTTCATTTTTCAGCCTGGGTTTTGCTTCATGTATTCCCTTTTGTTTCATCCATGGCTGTGGTTGGGTTCCTGCCCCAGCTGCAGTTTTTGAGCCTCCAAATCATTCCTTCTTCTCTTTCTCCTTTTTCTTCTTCTCCCTTTCCCTTCCTTCCCAGAAGCAGCATCCAGGGAGGAGGGACAGCTCATTTTGCACAGCCTCTGCAGATTTTTCATACTCCTTTCTCATTGCATTACCCTGGTTGGTTTGTCCTTCCCCACTGCACATCTAACAGGCACAGCCCACATTAGAACTTGGATCAAGGAATTTGTTACTCACTTGACCTGCAGTGCATGGTTTCTTCCATAGAAAAATAACTCCTCTTGAACATCCATAAATGCTTACCCAGTTAAAAGCAGTAACAACCTGGAGGAAGTTAAGAGTTTCCAAAGACATTTGGTGGCCTCCAAACTGTTCTTTAACTACTTCTCTAAAGGTGGGTTCTGTAGAGGTGATTGAAAGCCAGACTGACCTAACCCAGGGACTCCAGGAGTCAATGTCAGTCCCTCCTTTACTGAGGTGACAATCAACCAAAACACTGGCTTTAATCCATGTAACACCCTCGTCCTACTGTACAAAAAGAATATGAAAAGCAACCACAAAAATGTCACTTCACAGAGAGCTTGTTAGCAGACTCCATCTGCATATTCCTACCAGCCTTTAGTCACTTTGTCCTGCTCTGACCAGTGCAGAAGATGCTCATGACTTGGGAAATACTCCAGACCCTGCACAAGAATATTCAGAGACTCCATTGCCCTGACCACAGCCTCACTTTAAACTTTATTTCCGTGTGGTCCAAGATCGGTTTGGGGTGCAGGAGTGTGATATTCCCAAGCCACTCATCTTTCTGGTCACTCAGTCACATCATCTGGCATAACACCTTTCAGTGTGGCCTGCTCTGGGTCTGAGGGGAGCAACACCCAGCCACTGAAATAGTTATAATCTAAAACAGGGGCAGCAGGAAGGTGAGATTTTGTTCCTTTAGGCCCATAAAAATCATCAAGAAGGATTTTTTTATTCCCACCATGACCCCTTACAGAGAGCTGCAGAAACTGAGCATGGATATCTCTGCTGGTTCTTAAACTGGGCTTTCCATTCAGTCCCTGGCACCATGAAAGCTTGCCCAAGAAGTGGAAGAGCAGAAAACAAAGGAGCTTTTCCCTCCTCACTAATTGCATCTGCTTGCTCCCTGCATTGCCAGAGCTGCATGACATTACATAGTCATTCAGTCAGTAAAGTATGGACAAATTGACTATATTTTCATTTGGATTTAGGTTTCAGCCCCACTGCTTTAGAATAATGGCCCACACTGTTAAGCTAACTGGGTGATTTACAGGCTCTCCCACACTGGATGCTCCTGCTCTGTCTCGTTCTGCAGGACTGACCTGGCCTGGGGTCTCCTGGGCCCCAACACAAGCAGGTCACAGGGAACCAGTCCTGTCCTGATGGGCAGTTCATTAGGGCAAGTTGTTGCATTTAAGTGTTTATTTATTTTTTTAACTAAACCAAGCAGACATTAACTCCTTACTCACCTCAGCAAGATGTTTCTACTGCCCTCCTCTTCCTCAGCCACCCCCCAAAGCAAACAGCCTCTGCCTTGCTTTGCCTGCAGTGACAAAATTCCAGGGCTCAGGTTTGTCCATTATGGCTGGGACTGTGCACCAAAATTTAAATTTGTAGATGTGGGACTGCATTCCCTGGGGACTGTGCTCTCAGGCACCCAGCATGGATATAAATTTTGAATTGGAATTATGGTTTGGGTTGGAAATAGACCTTGAAAATCACCTCATTCCAACCCCCCTGCTGTGAGCAGGGACATCTTCCACTGGACCAGCTAGCTCAGAACTCCATCCAGCCTGGCCTGGAACACTTGCAGGGATGGGGCAGCCACAGCTTCTTTTGGACAACCTGTTTCAATGCCTCACCACAAAAAAAAAAAAAAAAAAAA
>VWZS01000747.1:137376-148381 GCA_013397075.1 Rhabdornis inornatus | reverse complement strand
AAAAAAAAAAAAAAAAATCTAATATCCAATTTAAACCTAATCTCTTTCAGTTTGAATCCATTCTTCCTTGTCCTGTCACTCCAGGCTCTTATAAATAGTCTTGCCCCATCTTTCCTCTAAGTTCCCTTCAGGTCACCCCAAAGCCTTCTCTGTTCCAGACTGAACAATCCCAGTTCTCTCAGCCTCTTGTCCCCCACGTTCAGTGGATGTGTCCTGTCCCTGTGTCACTCCTCACCTGCTGGCTCAGGCAGAATTGTGTCAGCCAAACTCTGGAAAGGACATTTCTGCCCAAATGCAGCATCTCCACCTGTGCCAGGCCAGGGTGAGGCTCCAGCCACCTCTGTGTGAATGTCTGATAGTCACTATCCAAACCAGTAAGCCAGTGTCAGCCACCCCCAATATATTTCCAGGGCTCTATCAAGTCAAGAAGAATTCAGGTAGCAACAAAGCAGCAACACAGGACGAGAATTCACCAATGTGTCAAAACAGCTCTGTGCACCTCCTGTCACCGACACACACCAGGGTTCTTCCTTTGCTCGTTAGAGAATCCCAGCTCTCACAGACACTCAGGTGCCTTGTTTACTTGACCAAGCAAGGGGAAGGAAAGAAAATGCAGCAACTTTGGACAAGACTTTTGTCACTGCTCGCTGCCTCCCCGAGCAGATGAAACGCGCCATATGAATAAGCGATAAGCAATTGACGAGCAAGTGTTCGGGTACCTTGGCAAAAGACTTAATTTGCAACCTGGCACAAAATCAAAGGCTCTGTCAACGGCTGAGCGGCTCTCCCGCGTACGCCTTGCATTACCTGGGAAAGCTCTGTCAGGTAAATTTCCACTGAAAGTAATTAGAGGAATCCCCACTGTATAAACTTTGCAGCAAAAATTCTGGGCTCCGGAATTTGATTCTCACCAGGGATCCGATTTCTGCTCACAGCCTGATCCTTCGTCAGAATTAACAGTTGAGGTTTAACACGTACACACAAAAATGTTCCGCATTTTTTTTTAATGCCTTACCTCTATTTTTGTCTATACAGCTGAACTGACAAGCACAGCTCATGTAATCTTGCAGCTGTTGTCTTGTCAGAAAAGCCACAGATTCTGCTTAAATAACCTGGGCTTGATAAACACAACACACAGGGCTGGCTGTTCAGGTGCGGCATTGGTCCTCCTGGCTTTGAGGGCAGAAAAACTTCTGGGACTTGGAGTGTTCTAAAACTCCTCTCCTAGGGCCTAAATAGTGCTTAAATAATAAAACAATGAGTTCAAGAGCTTCCTGTCACCACACTACCAGATCAATCCTCCCTTCAGCTGGGATTTTGGCTGACCAAAAAGGATTAAAATCAGTGACAGCTGATGGTTGTTCAGTGGCCCAAGTGACACAAGCTGGTGGCTCCCAGCCCTGCAGTAACAATCCAAAACAGCATCACTGGCCTGTGGCAGGCACAATGCAAACAGAGACCACAACACCCTGCAGGGTTCCCAACAGGAGCACAGACCCAGCTGCCCTGGGCATGATCCCTGCATGTCACCTCCTACCCCACAGCCCTTCCGTGGATAACTGCAGGCTCTGGGCCCATCACCATCACTGCATTTCTGTGCACACTCTGGAGGTTTTCTTGTTTTGCCTCTACAGCCAAAGATCACAGCAAAGCATTTTCATGATCCAGGTTTTCCCACTATCCCTTGCATCCCTTGACACTTAACCTCTCATCCCACCCAATGCTGCCCTCTGTCGCAGAATATTTTGGTTGGAAGGAACTTTTAAGGGCCGTCTAGTCCAGTTCCCCTGCAGTGAGCAGGGTCATCCTCAACCAAATTGTGTTTCTCTGAGCCCCATCCAACCTGACCTTGAATATTTCCAGAGATGGAGCATCCACCACCTCTCTGGGCAACACATCCAAGTATTTCAACATCCTCATTGTAAAAAAACTTCTTATATTTTACCTCAATTGAGCCTCTCTTAGTAAAAACCATTACCTGCCACGCTCAGCACTCCCTTGTGTCTCCCTCAGAGACAGAGTGACCATCACTCCTCTGCCATTTCCATTGCTCCGGACATCTCCAGAGTCACACAGGAGAACAACTCCCTCCTGTGCAGCTTTACAGCCTAGATCATCCCCAGGGCAGGCTCCATCTACAGCCAAGACCCAGTATCCAAAGGCAGCACAAGGAACAGTTGGCAACCAATTCCCTTTGCTCTTCTGGAGATTCTCACCCATGAAGGAACAGATTTTGGGTGCTCACAGCTTGTGGCAGGGTGAAACCATACACTCTGTGTTGGGTTACGTGAGCACCTGCCATTGCTTCCAGTGCACAACTCCATGGAAATGCTTTTTAAATGGATTTGGGGTTTCATTCATGGCCCTGTTCTGACTTCTACAGAGATCCTATTTATCAAGAAAACTTTAAGTAAAACTCTTGCCTGGCATGAAAAGGGTCAGGATTCAAATGTCAAGCACATGAGATCAGCATGAAAGCTGCCAGCTCTGGTCTGACCCTGAAACATCTGCCAGGGAGGTGGGGGGCACACACCAGGTTACAGCTCCAGTGGGTTAATTCTTCTTTCCTCATGCTGTTGTCCAGGCCAAATGACCAGTGAATCCCAGAAAATATCTGTGGCCATTATTTTCTCTGAGCCCCATCCAACCTGACCTTGAATATTTCCAGAGATGGAGCATCAAACAAAAAAACAAACAAAAAAACCCCAACAAAACAAACAAACAAAAAAAAAGAAAAAAAAAAGAAAAAAACAACCCACAATGCAAACCTCCATGGGACATTAAATACAGCCAAAAATTGCCAAGTACCGTTTGAAACTTTCCTGGGCTTGAAGCAAATAAAGATCGTTTAGCCCAGGCTCCCTTGTCCTGCATTTCCCTCTGTTCTTAGAAAGGTGGGGAGAGAAAAATCAACCCCATTCGTTAAGCCAGTTAAGCACGCTCCTGGCAGGAAAAGCCACATTATTTGTAACCCTAATAATCCAACACTCACCTCTGAGCACAGCTCATCTTGGACAGAATAATGTCTGTTTTAAAAGTACCTGCCTCTCTCTAACTTGTCATGGCATTTGTTGACAACCCTATTGAAAGCCGCTCTGGATGCGGCTGTGAAGGATCTTTCAGCACCTCTTTCTCTTTCCTAGACAGTTTTTGAAAGGGAGGGGAGAAGAAGAAAAAAAGCCATCAATACAGGGGGAAAAAGGCATCAGCAGCCAACATCGGCTGATGAAGCGCCTCACCTGGGCCCCCAGCACACCGCCTCCAATTAAATCAAAATGGTTTGTTTTTAATGGTCTTTTACACTGACAAGTGGGCTATCATTCCAGGCCTAGAGAGCTGTCAGGGAGCCGAGGCAAATCCTCCGTTGATAATGCCCAATGCTTCCAATTAGGAGCCGGGGCCGCTGCTGGCGCGCTAACGATTCCCCAGCCTCCCCCAAGGCCCCTTCGGCGCTGGCTGTTTGGTCTGCGCTCTCCTTCCACCGCAAATTACCGACACAAAACGGAGGCGCCCCGGTGCCTCCTCACCACGCCGGGCCCCGGCCCTGTTGGATTTAATGAGGCGATGGAAGTTTTTTTGCGGATCTTTCGCTAAATTCTTTTCTTGTTTGACAGCTGCTTGAGTGTTGACCTTATAAAAGATTTAGTGTTTCTCATTATTTTCTGTCAAGCTTTACAAGCGGTGGCTTCGCCGGGAAAAAAAAAAAAGTCATTTGCATCTCGATGTGCGCGCGCGCGGGGTGGGTTTTATTTTATTTATTTTTTATTTTCTCTGTACATAGATGCTCGGCGAGCTGAGCATCAGTGTGTGCACCCTACCCCTCTCTATATTGTTTATTTTACTCCCTCCTCTCTCCCTTTCCTGAAAAAAATCCACTGTTTTATGTTGTTTTGGAAGAAAAAAAAAAATGTTAGGATTTGTTAGACTCCTGTAAATGGGAAAATTAGGAAAGAAAAAAAAAGAAAACAGAAAAGCAAAGAAAAGACTAGAGATTGGTTTCCTGTAAAGTGAGCAGAGGAAAGTGTTTTGTCACCCGCTAAAGGGATTTGATCAAATGGATGATGGAGGAACGAGGCTGAGTCCCGGTGCAGCTCTGTTGTTAAAGTGAAAAATGGAGCAAGGCTGGGGAGCAGGTGAGCAGAGCCAGGCAGGTGCTGGGAGGGGAGCACGGACAGCCACGTCTCCACGGCTCCTTCCAGCCAGGAGGAGAGCCCGGTGCTGCTCATTGCTTGCGTCAGATGTTTTTGTGGGTTCTTAAGTCACCACAAACCATTCAATGCAGCTCTAGTAACTAAAGCTCTCCCCATAAACTGAGCTTATTTTGCACCCACAGTGCCCAGGAGCTACGGCACACACAAAGCCCAGCTCAGTCTCTGGGGTTTGCCACCATCAGGGGAGCTCTGGTTTCCCTGCCCCACCTTGGCCTTTCTACAGCTCACATGCAATTTATCAGCCCTCAATTAACACACCTGCCTTAATGTATCCTCCAATTTAACACATTATTATAACTGTGAAACTCTAAATAGCCACCAAACACATATTTAAGTTTTAGGAGTGGTAATTATTTTCCTTGCCCCTCTAATTCTGTGAAGCAATCACTGGCATGACAATGTCCCAGCTGCAAGGGTCCTGCAGGTTTTCATTTGTCGATAATAAATGCAATGAACAGCAGCAAAACATTGCTCCTTAGCAGCAGCTGGAGCCCATGGCAGCTCCATCATCCTGCAAGGAAAACCTTTCAGCTTTTTCCTACAAAGCACATTCCTGTCCTGCTTCAGCCACTGCTCCAGACAAAATCCTGGCAGCAGAGTAATGGCAAAGATCATCAGCTGTCTCTAGAGGAGGTACCTTTGGGTTCATCATTTAAAATATGAATTAGAAGAATCAGAGATGAGGATTCATCACTGGCATTGACTGCTCAACACCAGTCTCTGTCATAATAAGACCTTTGACCCAAGAACACCCTTATCTGGACTCTAATGACTGGGAGGGTTTCTCATTTTTTAAAAACAGCACTTGCCCCTGTCCTACACCTGGTGCTTCCCACTCACTCATGCTGAGGGCAGGAGCTGGCATCTCTCACAACTTCCTCAAGGCTCTGCTCACTTTAATTACTGCCAGTTGTGGCTCAGTGGGACGTTTCTCACCCAGGAGCTTTGTACCGAGATTGGAATTAATAAACTGCTGATTCCTCTCCTATGGCATCAACCCCATCCCAGGCAGAAATGTCCCTGTGCCCAGTTCCCAGCACTGGTGGATGAAGGAGCATGGCAGGAAGGCAGAGACACATTCAAGAGAAGCAGCTCAGCTGTCCTTACCTGCAAGCACTGGGTTTTTCCAACAATCCCAGCTGCAAGGGAAAAACTGCTGCATCTTTAATGGCAGACTGGAGTTGGAACAACCAGGGATTGTCCCTGCCAGCTCTCTGGGGTTACCACCTACTTCAGCAGCCCCTGGTTCTGCCTTCCCCACCTCTCCCTCCCCAAGAGGGGTTATGTCATTGCTGCTATTTGTGAGAAAGCAAAACCATCCAGAAACAGCTGTCTGAAGTTAGGCACTCAAATGCATATTTAAGTACCTGAACGCCTTCCTCCAGAGAGGGGGAATAGCTAAATACGCTTTGTTTGTCTTGATTAATGAGATCACTAGCAAGCTTTTCAGGGCAAAGACTGCTCTGTATTTTTACATATGCAAAACCTGACATCCAGCCAGCCTGAGCAGGGTGGGGGAAGCAGGAGGCAGCTTAGCACAGCCACACGAGGCAGATGTGTGGCACAGGGAATTGTGCTGGGGCAGGCAGAGCCCGTGGCCCCCCATGGAAAACACTCCAGTCTCATTCACTGCATCTCCTGTGCTCACACAGCTGTTTGTGAGCCCCTCTGCTCACCCCAAAGGGCCTTGAGACCTTTCTACCCCCAGATTACTTCCCTTTTATATATTGCCATGGGCATTTTTTCACCCTGTCCCCACTCAAAGGTGATTCCTGGGGAGTTGTTGCTTCTGTGTTTTTAGGACAGGTCATGTAAGAGCCCCTAACCTCACCAGGGACTTCTCTGGGAGCTCTGAACCCATCCCAGCCCCTCAGTGAAGCACCCAATTCCTGTGTTGTAGGAAAAGTCATATTTATTTCAGGGCCCACCTTAGGGCATGGCAGCCTTTGAAAAGGTCAGACAATAAACACACCATAATAAAATGACAGGGTTTTGTTGCTAGAGCAGGATAAGAATCTCCTGGAGTCAATCAGAAAGCTACTCCTCATTTTAAGCAGGTTAAGTGTTTAGCTTCAGCTGGAGCAACATCTCCCAGTCAGGCAAGAGCCCTTGTGCAGTCTGCAGTCTCCTCCCTGTCTGTGCTTCCACCTGTTTTCTGTGGCTGGCTCCTGGCTGTAACCAATCCTCTCTCTGCTCCTTTCCTCATAGGCTGAGCCTCATCTCAGGACTTTTCCAGACCCTGACTCCCGTAAAAAGGCTCTCAGTGCCTCCCATTGAGGACTGCCTGCTAGTGGTCCCCTTCCCCAGAGGGCTCCCACAGCAAGGACCGTGCTGGGTGCAGCCCTTGGACCCTGGTATTCTATAGGAAATGGACTTTGTCTCAGGTTTTGCAGAGTTATCTAATACAGATACAGCCAAATAAATCATAAATATGAGAGGAACAATTCTGTCTCAGCCTGTTCATTGCTTCGTGTCAGGGGCACAACGGCACAATTCTCACAATCCCCAGGAACAGGGCAGTGCTCACACCAGCACAGCCCCACAGGGAAGTCAGGACAGGCTCCTTCCCTGCAGGTAATAGACAAATAGATTGGATACAGCCATATCCTAGCTGATATCAAATCTGCAATGATCTCATCAGTCCTCGTTCCTTTGTCAAAAAAGCTTCCCGTCAGTGCCTGATTCACCAGAGCCTGTGTGAAGGAACTCAAACACCTGCTTTGAGTGCTCTGCCAAACTGGGGCCTCACCACAGGCAATGCCTCTACTTTAATGTGGCTCCAGCCAGCTCCACACTCACCCTCCAAGAGCTGCTGGTGCCTGGAGTCCCTCAGGGCTGAGCCTCTTCAACACTCACTGAACAAACTCAAACTCTACCAACAGCAGCTCAACATCATGGCACCCAAGCCCACAGGTTCAGTCAGGAGCCAACACATTTGGAATCCATCTTCTCCCAACAGAGCATTTCACTTCAAATGGACAACAGTCCATTTCACTTGGTTAAAAGTCCCGTTATCAAAACCGTGGATCTCCATTATTACTAAAGGAATAATTAATAACTTCTTATGTAGTCTGCATCTCACACCTACCATTACAGCTCAGAGTTTACTAACTTTTTAAGTCAAATTATCTCCCAGTTTTCATATTCATCCTCCCATTGGTACTTGGAGAGCTCAGGTGTGTTCACCCCAGAGCTCTGGGAGGTGACACCTGCTGTGCTGGGCAGCCCCAGCTGCATCCTGAACTCAGGTGGATGTCTCAGCACAACTTTGCCCCCGTACCTTGGCACTGGGATTAGCCCAGCCCTACATAAAGCCACCCCGAGCCAAAGGACATGAAGAACCCGTGCTCAGGGCTCATTGTCCCTCAGATTTTCAGCCAAACCTCAAAGAGAAGAGTTCTTTACAACATTGCACTGCAATACTCAAAATAAAACAATGAAGTAAACTGCAAGGACAGCTTTTCTTACCCCTCAGGACAATGACGGCTCTCCAGTAGCTACTCCACCATTTCCCACACCCCCTCCTTAGGGCAGCTTGTACCTCAACCTGCCTTTTTATAAGGAAGGAGCTGTAACAAACTCCACCCTGCCCACACCTGAGCTGAGGGAGGAACAAAATCACCTGCTCCACACAGGGAAACCCTAGTATGTGGTTGCCTCTTAGTACAGGCCTCTAAATAAAACCCATCTAAAATAACGAGAGGGATAACAGCAGGGCTTGCCAAACTGGCAGAGGTGGATTATAACCAAAGACCTTTCCCACCTCCCCAGGGAGGGAGGAAGCTGGGCCTTAAATGATTTGTCTTGCTAAAAATGACACTTTATAAGAGTGTGAGAATACCCAGGCATGAGGTTTGTCCTTCTGCCTGCTGGGAGCCACAGCCCAGCCACAGCGTCTGTGTCGTCCTGCAGCAGCCACTGAGGTCTCCGGGGTGTGCTCAGGTTAGGAATCACCTCCAGAGAATCCTGCCTGGCTGGGAAGGGCTGGCACAGAATGCTGTGAACCAAACCCCCGTAGAGCTGCTGGTTGGGACAGCAAACCAACAAAAGACCAGAAACCCGAAAATCATCAGACAAATAAACTAAGTGCGTTCAGGAGACACCTCTCAGTGCAACTCAGAGCCGACAGATCTGCTGTCCCACTGCCCCGAAATGCTGGGCAAGGTCGTGCCCCAAATGTCCCCGGTGTCGCAGCTCGGAGGGGCAGCGTGGGGCACCCCTGCACCCATCACAGCCCGGCCCGACCCTGACCCGTCCGAGCCGTGAGCCAGCGTGTCCCCGAGTGCCAGCGGAGCCCCGTGCGGGGTCCCGGCCCCCCCGCCGCCCCCGCTCCTTGTCCTGCAGTGACACCCACCGGTAACGAGCGGGCTTCTATCGCTGCTGCTGCGGCTTCCCCGCCTCCTCCCCGGCTGGCTGTGCCCCCTCTTTCTGCCGCTTGCCCCCACCCCGAGCCCTCCTCTCTCTCCTGGCAATGCTTTCTTTGGGTTACCGGAGCATCCCTCCCTGTTCCTGCTGGGCACGGCCCTCCCGAGCACCCTGCGGGCTTTCAGGAGGGGATTCAGTGCAGCGGAGCCTCCGGGGATTCCTCCCTCAGCCAGACCCTTCCAGGACACCGGGCTGTGCATCGCCAGCTGATATTTCTGGATTAACTCTTGCTCAGTCACTATCCCAGCTCAGCAGCCCCTGGCAGAGCTGTGGAAGGGGTCCCGCGGCCAAAACCTCTGGGAACAGCTGTGTCAGCCCTGTCCCTTGGCCCCAGGACCAAACCAGCACTGGTGACAGGAACCAGGAGAGCCCAGCCCTGCCCATCAGCAGCACCCAGCGGGGAGGGATGAACAGCAGCTCCCAAAGCTGTCACAGTCCTAAATCCACCCCCTGGATTGTGACTGAGGCTTGTGAGGTGACTGCGAATCCAGTTGGCATCAGAGATCTCCTCCTGGCTGATGTATTTGTGAACAGGAACAGTCTGGAAATCGGGGATTAAGGGCAGGCACACAGACGGAAGGAGTGTGCACTGCTCAGTGGTCTGTGCACAGGATTTCCTGTCTGTGCTGGGAGCCACAGACAAATCATTGGAACCCCACTTGTCAAGGTCTGATGATGTAGGAGGGCCTCCACATACGGGCAGAATGGGGCACATTTCTGCCTTGGGGAGTCTAGTTTGAAACAACTTAATAAAACAATAGCATTAATAGTAATAATAGTAATAATAATTTTAGTGTCATTAAAACATGAGTACAGTCCATCTGTAGCTGCTGAGAGCCCCAGGTATGGCCTTGGAGTGACATATCTGTCCCCAGGGCCTTGGCTGGGCATGGCACAATACAGAACCTGCTCTGGGATGAGGATTGTACCCCACACACAAATACCCCCCAAAATCTTGCACATCGTCGGGAAGTTGGTCTAATCTGGGGGCTTCCTTGTGGTTATTTGAAGCGAGGTGCTTTATTCAAGAGCAAGACTCATCAGCCCAAACCTATCCCTGCATGGCTGATCCAAATCCTGGTTCTGATCCCACTCTGCCTTTTCCACTCCTGTTCCTGGTCCCAAATGCAACCTCAGTGCTGGTCCTGATCCCAGTGCAAATTTCCAACCCAGATGTGGTCTCTTGGTTGAACAGGGAGGCTGCCAGAGCCCAAGAACCAACACAAACCCTGCAAGGAGCTGGCAAACCCCATCGGGGTCTTGGCACCATTTCCCACCAGTTCCTGCACATCCATTTCTCTGCTCCAGTCCAAAGGGACACTTGACCCAGCCTTGTGGATGGTGGACACTGCAAAACTGAGCTGGCCCCCAGTCCCGGGTCTCTGTGCTGGAAGGGAGACCGGGCAGAGCAGCAGCAGGAGCCCCTCACACAGGGACAGGGAGGATGAGCAGCTCCCAGCACGGGCGCGTTGCATCCCCGAGGCGGGGGCAGCCTGGGACCGGGGTTGATGCTGATTTTGTTCCTGGGCTTGTCCTGCTCTAAAGTTCTTTTGTTCCGCTGCCCCGATCGCAGCCGGCCCCGAGCCTGCAGGGCCGAGGGCAGGAGGTGCTGGGGGCCCTGCCTGCGCCGCTGCCCGACAGCTGGCAGCCGGGCTGCCCCAGGGGGGGCTCTCCCCTCCTTGGTCGCCTCCAAGCTGCCGGCCAAGGGCGGCTTTGGAAGAGGGACAAGATGCAGCTGACTGGCCGGGAAGGTGGGGAACAGAAGAAATCGAGTATTTGAGAAATAACCAGCGACATCGCTTTAAAGTGACGCAGCTTCACGCACCCGGGTGTGGACATTTTCCTATCTGCGCGGCGAAGGGTCTATCCACGGGAAAAGCCCCAAAATAAACCCTCGAAGAGACAGCAGCAAGTCTGACCGCGAGGAAGGTGGGAATCCTGCGTGAGCCTGTCCCTCTCCAGCCCGGGAGACCAACAGCAAACCCCCGACGGGGCGGGAGGGAGGAAAGTTGTTGTCTCCGGCAGGAACGGGCAGGACGGGGCAGCCCTACCTGAGGCCATCGGTGTTTTATTTAAAACGCGACTGACGGCAGAAAAAACCCGCTCTGAGCGCGGTCCCTTCCCAGTTGCACCAGTAGGTACCGCCGCTGGGCGCTGGCAGAGCGGTGCCCGGTCCTCGCCGCTCCGGCAGCGCTGGGCGAGGGACGCGGCTGCCCGGCGGCCCCTGGACCTCTCTGCTCGGCCACAACCGATTTCCAGAGCGTGCAACGAAATTCGCAGCTCCAGGCTCATCGCGGGCTCAGAGCAGCCGCCTCGGTGCTGACGGCTTTGGGAGGGTTTCGGTGCTTTTTCTTTCTCTTTTTTTTTTT
>VWZS01000747.1:107924-129144 GCA_013397075.1 Rhabdornis inornatus | reverse complement strand
TCCCTCCCCGCTTTCTCCGGCTCCTTGACCGGGTCCCGCCGCCGGGAAGGACCGTGGGGTGGCCCGGGCCGATGGCCCCAGCGAGACTTTGGGACGTCCGTAACTTAAGCTAAAAAAAAAAAAAACAACGAAAAACAAAAAACAACCCCCCCCAAAAAAAACCTAAAAAAAAAACCCTTAAAAAAAAAAAAAGCGGTGGAATGTAAATACGGTGCAAAATGTATATGAATTATTTATTTGTGAACCCTGAGGGCGTATTTGTGTAAGTGATTCTTGTCAGTCTGTATCCCGGGGCCGGCCCGGCCGGGCGGGGGGCGCGGGTGGGCTCGGGGCGCGGCGGCCGCTCCCGTTCCCCCCTTTTTTAAATGTGGAAATAAAACTTCTTTACAAACAAACGGGTCTCGCCTCCGCCGGCCCCTTCGTCTTCCCCTCCCGCTTGTTTGCTCTGGCGGAACGACCGCCACCGAGGGAAAGGGAAAAGCGAAGAGGAGTTTTCTCACCTCCCATCGCACGGAGCCCCGCACTCGCCAGGGCTCGGTGTCCCCCTGGGCTCGGTGTCCCCCGGGGCTCGGTGTCCCCTCAGGGCCCGGCTGCAGTGCCGGCATGCGGGACCGGCCGCGGGGCGAGAGCTGGGGGGACGGTGCGCGGTGATAGCCGCGACTCCGGTGAATTAATAACTCTAATCTTAAGTGTATAATTGCCTAAGTGCTTTAAATGATCGCTTTGGAAAATGGATTGTTTCCACCCTTTAAAAGTGTCGCTCATCTGGCCGCGGCCAGCGGGCCCGGCAGCTGGTGCCCGGGACAGCCGGGCAGCGGCTCTCGGGCTCGGGGAGCCGACAGATGGGCTGCGGGTCCCCCCGGCCCCGGCCGCTCCCCCCGGCGGGCCCGGCTGTCTGCGGGGCCCCCCCGGCACCCAAATCCCCCTCCCCGGCTCCCCGGGCCGGGTCCCAGCCCGGTGCCCCCGGGCCGGCTCCGTCCCCCGGAGCTTTGCCCCGAGCCCCGCGGGGAGGGCGATTGTCGGCTCGGCCAAATGCACAGCCACGCCTGGGGGCGAGAGCCCCCGGCCTTTGTGGATGGGGCTGGTTCTTTGCATGTGAATGGGGGAGTTTGGTAAATCCCCGGGCCTCGGCTGGGCGAGGAGGAGGAGGAGGAGGAAGGGGGGGGGGTCGCTCCCAGCTCGGGGTTAATGAAGTGGGAAAGGAGTCTTTCAGAGAGGCCTGCAAACAACCCCCTCCCTGGGCAACAACCCCCGTCCCAAATCCTACATGGATTGACTTAAACCCAGGGGATAAGTGCTTTAAATTAATCTCATTGAATAAGAATGAGGCCAAACAAAACTCTTTAAAATCATATTAAAAATCTATCAAAGGACAACTTGCAGTGGGTGTGCTTTTCATTTTGTGAGCCCAAAGGCAAGGAGCATACAGCAACCTTCCTCCCATTTACACAGCAGGAATGTGAATCAAAGACATTCTCTAATATTTAATTGTCCTTGTAGCCATAGCATATTCCTCCTCTTACATTAATGAAGTACAAGGTTTCGCTACACGTTTGTAATTGCAATATTTAAATTTGTCATTTCACATCTGGAAGGAGCTGGAAACTCCCCTGTACCCGCGGGTCTGAGCCAGCACCATAACACAGTGCCTGGGTGCAGTTTGTGCTACAAGGATGGTAGGAGAGAGCAGGACAGAGTCCTGAGGAAACCTCTGCCCTGGGACCGGGGAATGGCTGTGCTGGGAAAGAGAGAAGAATGGATGTGAGGGCTGGAGCTGTTGCTGCCGGGGAGATCTCACAGCAGAGTCAAGCCTCAAGATGAAACAGTTTAGGGAAGACACCACAGGCTCTAAGCAGAGAGCACTGCACTTGCCACAGCATCGTGTGTGGGAGGATCTCAGCAGCCTCAAAACCTGCTGAAGGACCAAGCTCACCTCCAGCTGTGTGCAGGGACTGAGATGGGAGCTGGTGTCCCACAGCAGAACCCACCAGCTCAGACCCTGCACCTATAGCAGCCCCTGAGCAGGCTGGAAATGTTTCCAGAGGATGATGTCAGGCAGGCACAATCCTGGCAAGGCCCCAGGGGTAGGACAGGCTGTGCTGGGTTGAAATTATATGAAGCAAAAAAAAAATGGAACAGTTCAGAAGCACCAGTCCCAGCAGGGAAACCCCTGGAGCATTGCACCATTTCTGCTCCATGGATTCCTCCAGGGTACAAAGTCCAACAGACTGGTTGGGTTCTGTCAGCTCCAGGCTCTGGATCTAGACAGTGCAGTGGGTTTGCCAGGACCAAACACAGTCCTGGCTCCCAAGTCCCTTCCAGGCTTTTACCCAGCTCGAGGGCCACCTTCCTCCCCTCCTGGCACAGCTTTAACCAGGACCAGCACCCTTGGAACAGACACAGCAAGAGCTGCTCTGCTGGACATGCCAGCACACACAAAGTCATTGCAATCAGCAGAATTGCTTCTAGCCAAGGTATTCCATGGCTTCATCTGACCACCAAACAAAACTATGTCAGAATGGAAAGCCCAGAGCACTGTTGCTTTTCCTGCCCTCTCCCCAGGCTTATGGAGAAAACAAGGTGCTGTAAACAGTGAGGTTCTGTTGCTTTCTACCCTGCTTAGTTATGATGTTCTCAGCAGCCAGAGACCAGTGCTGTGTCCTGTGTCTGACCCTTGCCCCAAGGTGACCTCCTTGCTTTGTCCTAATCCAAAATCTTGCTGTGTGAACTCAAGATGCTCCAGTTGCAGAGAAGATGAGGATGTGAGCTCCTACAACAGGTAAAGGACACGGAGCCAGAAAAGAGCTGAGAAAACACAAGAGCATCTCCTGCAATCTCAGGGTGTGAGAGCAGGGGAGGCAAATCCAGCTGAGCCCTGGTCTGACTCACAAGCAGCTTTGTAGAAAAGTTACACAGTGCCACAATTTCCAGGGACTTCAGGCTGCAGGGCAGTGAGGCCCTTGCCCTGCACCACGATCCAGACAAGCAAACATGACCAAAGCCAAAACCAAAGCTGCAATTCCACCGACACTGCCAAACCCAGCTCATCTCCCCTGCCAGCTCTGCAGGCAGCTCCCACCCAGCCAAGCACACACCACATACCTCAGAGCAAGAGGGGACAAACTCAGGAGCACTTCAGGGCAACATCCACCTGCTCCATGCCACAGGAATCCACTGTCACCCCCATCTGCTCCTCTGGCATTTGGGTTCTCAGAGGATTTGGGAACTTCTGCAAACACAACACCCTGGTCCTGCTGCAGGTGGTGGAGATTTGCAGGTGGTGGAAATGATGGAACTCTAGAGCACCTCACAGCTCCAAGCACCACACCCTGCCCTGCCTGAATGAAAGGATGATTTGAGTAAAATCAACCCCAAACCTACCAGGTTCTTCCTGAATCGAGTGGTGCACAAGGGTGAAGACAGCTCAGAGCCAATCTGGAGCTGCCCAAGTGTAAATAAGGGCAGAATTCGACTCCTGCCCACCCTGCCACAACTCAAACACATTTTGCTCATCAGCCTTCAAGTTCACTAGGAGAAAACTTGGCTTAACTTCAGGTGCATGTGGATTTCTTTTAACACTTTCTTACTTAACACTCTCGTCCTCTCTCTTTCCCTAACCACACAAGCAATCCAGCCCTATCTGCTAAAGATGGTGAAGCTGAAAGAAAAAGACACTCATCTTTTTTTAAAAATCATTTTATTCATCATAATCATTTGTACTGTTTCATGCCCAGTTAATAACAGCAGCAATGAGATTTCCTGATGTCTCTCACCTATGTGCTGTTGGCCTTTTTTCCCACTATTATGAATTTGCCAATAGTTCCTATTAATTCCTACGTGATAGTCAGCTAGGAGAAGGTCGATTTTCCCTTCATGCACAAGATCATTCCCAAACCTGCACTCTCTGCATCATTCTGAGTCATTTTCATCCTCAGGGGTTTCTTTTCTGTTTAAGTTGACATTTGCCTTAAATCTGATTGCTCTTCCAAATAGTTCTCATAACAAAATCAGGTGGGTTTTATTGTTATTTTATTTTAATCTAATAAATGTTTGTAACTTCATTCTCTCTGCAAAATCATGGTTAATTTGGTACTGGAGCCTTGTTATCATCTTTCAGAAGTGTTCAAAAAAGTATTGCAGTGAAATCTGAGTGTTTGATAATTGCCTGGGAGGAAATAAAAATTCTGGTTTCAAAAGTTACCTTCACTTCAGAAATTAAATACTTTGGGGCTGATCGCTGCTCTCCTTTGTATGAGTCACTACAGCCCAAAGTAGGTGCCCTCAATTCTGCATTTACAAGGCATCATTTTCATCTGTTTATACTCCTTTTTCAGTACTTTTCTTCCTTCTGACGTCTGAAACTGCGACTATTTGAGCACTTTCTGCTCCTGCATTAAACACGTCTGGCTCAGGTCATGGCTGGGCTGCTCTTCCTCATCCCTCTCCTCGAGGAAGACACGTGCAGGGAGCAGAAAGTTGTTTGGCTGGGTTTGTGCTGTTCTCACCTGTGCCTTGCTTGGTGCTTGTGTTCCAGGAGGGGCTGGAAGAAGCAGAGGGAGGAACATGGAGAGGGACAGGTGGGTACTCACCTGCAGGAGCTGGGAAATCTCCTGCAGGCTTTGGGGGCACTTCCCCACTCACAGGGCAGTTTGGCTTTCATTTCACACACTGTGAATGTGAACCAGTGCCAGTCTCAGTACACTGGGGATCATCCTGCATCCCCTTTCTCAGTGTCCCAATTCCCTGATGGCAACAAGATGGATGGCAAATGGGAAAAGCAAGAAGTGAAATCCATTAGCTCAAAACAGGCCCAGGCAAGGCAGAAAACCCCAAAAGGCTGGGTCACTACTGGCAAGGGTTTGCAAGAGCCTGCAAAGGCTTTCATGTTCAGAGAGGTGAGACATCTCATCCTCCCTGTGTGTTACATAATCAGCAATGACAACATGCTGCAGGCAAGGAGAAGTTTGGAGACTGCTGGATTCCACTCTGGCTCCTTCCCACAGTGACAACGTTTGTTCATGAGCTCAGGAGCTTTGACAGAAATTCTGTGCCCATGAGCTCTGCCTCAAAGGGACCCTGTGTCATCACACTGAAGAGTTCTCCACAATTCTGCCACTGGCATCATTGCAGGTGGCAATTCTAGCAGTGACCAGGGACAGACCTTGCCCAGCACACAGAGGACAGGAGAGGAGGTGGCAGCAAAGTGGCTTCATTACCTGAGACAGGAGCAGAAGTGCTCCCTTCACGGTGACAGGGGACAGGGCACACTCCCCTCTCCATGGTGCTCCTGGGACACCTCCCCTGGCTGGAAACAGCAAATGAAAGGATTGTGGAGTGTTCCTTAAACAGAAAAGCACCTCCTCCCTACCCGAACTTGTCTCACTTTTATGTTGCACACACATCACATTTCTCTGAAAATCATATTTAACCTTTTTTTTATTTTCCTTGCTAAAAAACCACCTTAGGAACACGGCGCATCTTCAGGAGGCCACATTCAACTGCAGCAGTACAACAGGACACGCCTAGATTCCATTCCACTTGCACCTATGGAGCGAAGGGGAGGAGGCCAAGATCCCCAGGATCCCTCCCACATTTGCCTGATAAATTGAAACACTCCTCAGCTGATTTGGCAGGTCACCCTGACCCCCGGCTGAGGCACTCAAGCAGCTTTTACAGCCAATGACTGGAAGGGCCTGGCTTATGTTGGAATCTGCTGGTTGCCAGCTTTTCTCTGCTTTCTCTTCTTCTTCTTCTTGACCTTGGCTCCAGCAGTGTCCATCCCACTGGAATATTCAGAGCGCAGGATCTCAGCAAGGCGGCGTTTGCCGTGGGTCTTCTTCAGCAGGTCAGACCTGGGCAGGGGGAAAAGCAGAGGAATTAAGGAATTACGGAATTAAGGAATTAAGAACCCCTTCTCCTGCTAGGTGGGTTCCTGCAACGCCACTGACAGTTGTAACTTAGAGAAGGAGCAGCTCCCTTTCCTTGAGGCCTGATTTGAAATTCTGCCTCATGCAAAATTAGGTATTGTTGTGACAGGTTTTCACAAAGGTGGCAAAATATCCTGGCGTTTTTCAAAGCAAGCCTTTGTTCTGTACAAATGCTCTTGCAGGGGTGGTGGGGAGAAGGAGGGAAGCTTGTGTGCCTGAAGGCTGATGAATGAGGTGACACAGCACTTTGGAAATAATAATAATAATAATAAACCTAACAGCCCAATGACATTGAACAACGGAAACATTTTATAAACAGAGCTTAAATCCAGAGCTTTGAAACACAACCTCCTCCCAAAGAAATCAGGGAACAAATTAGGATGTAATGAATCTAAACCCAAAAAATCCAACAGATTTTCTTTTCTTGCAGTGTCCTGCAGCCATCACATGCACCTCACAGCCTC
Organism: Rhabdornis inornatus; assembly: GCA_013397075.1. NCBI lineage: Eukaryota > Metazoa > Chordata > Aves > Passeriformes > Rhabdornithidae > Rhabdornis > Rhabdornis inornatus. The sequence goes on along the minus strand of VWZS01000747.1, from coordinate 122,753 downwards.
CCTCTCCAGAGACTGCCTTTTGCAAGGGTAGCTGCATTTTGCCTGGCCACCAAACTCCACAAACATGGATGTCCCTGCAGCCCTAAACTGACAGCTATAAATATAAAAACCCAGTCAGTATTTTCCCACCATGAGTTCTGCCACTGCCCTGCTCTATAACCTTGGGCAAATCTCACCCTCAGTTATTTCAAATACAATCTCTTGGGTGCAGGACCAGTCATTCCCTACCTCATTCCCATGGTCCTGGGCACATCAGGGTGTCCACAGCTCCTGGTGTTGGCATGTCCCACTCTCCTCCTCATCACCACAGAGTCACAGACTGGTTTGGGTTGGAAGGGACCCTAAACATCATCCCATTCCCTTCACTAGATCAGGTCCAACTTGAGCCCCTTCCAGCCTGGCCTTGAACACCTCCAGGGTGCACCTCTCTGAGTAAGTTCTAGCAAGGACCTGTAACAGATCTCAAGTTTTTCCAGAAAAACAAAACAGAAACCTGTCTGTCCCTCTGAACACGAAGGAACTGAACAGCAGCCCCACAGCCACGCCAGCGAGCTCTGGTGACAACACAGGGACTCAGCAGTCCCCAAGGTGACACCTCAGCACTGCCTCAAAGCCCCTTCAGGTGTCCAAACCCACACTGGGCATTGAAGAGAAGGAAGAATTTCTGGCTGCAGCAATGGATCAATGCATTCAATTGGCCAAACACCCAGGGAAGACAAGGGAAGAGAACTCTTGGCTGCCTGGGGCATTTGCTTGCTCCCTTCCCACAGCCTGTGCAGGTGTATCCTCTGCTCAGCCCCCTCCACCAGTGGGAAAAGTTCTTATTTGACACTTTGATTGTTGTCTCCAAGCATTTCCTACAGTAATTCCTGGGTTTCCAAGCAACAGACCAGTTTACTTAACAACAGGGAACTGTGCTGCAAAAGAACAAGGAATCCACCAGTAGCTGCCGGGCTGAGCTGCAGCTCAGCAGGGAGGTTGTCCAACACTTTATTATCAATCAGGTGAAATTGCTGCCCAATTAGTAAATCAATACTCCCTGCTGAGGTGATCAGCTGTGCACAGAAAAGCAGGGATGCAGGGAAAAGGGAGATTTCTCCCTCTAACCCGGGGCCACAAAAATCAATGGAGTTGTGCTGTGGAACCTGTGCTCATCATGGACAGAAGAAAAGCAGCTGTCAAAGGCCTGTTTAACCAGGAGATGGAAGAGCTACAGGGAACAGTGTGCAGTGACAGCACACCAGGAAACTGCACCAGGTCAGGAGCCTTGTTTTCTGCTGTAAAGCTGTGAATTCCCCTCTCTGCCCAGCTGGTGACAGTCTCTGGGGCTCTGCCAGAGCAGCGAGACAACCACAGGCACCTTCCCTCACCAATGTTGTGAGACAAAGCCCAGGAGAACTGAGCAAGACCTTAACACTCACCCCCTGAGCATCCTTGGGCAAGGTATTGAATCTCTTTGGCCTCCATGTCCATTCTCCCACCTTCCTGTGTTTTCCCTGTTGCTGAGGGCTGGTGGGATGTTAATTTTATGTGTAGTGATACTGTGGCAAAAAGCTTCACAGAAAGTCTGTATATGTAAAGATGCATTTGCAACACAGGCAGAACCCACGTTCCCATCACTGGAAAAACACATGGATTATGAGCATCTCTTGCTGTGATCTCATGTCTAGGTATCACAGTACACTGAGACAGAGGAAGGAAGGAAAGACTCAGGTTTAGACTGCCTGTGCACATCTGTAATTAAGCTGCAACCTCACAAAAACTGGTACCAAGACCCTCAGCAGAGAGAAAACAAGGAAAAAGAGGAACTATCCCCAGATGACTTTGCTATCTCCTGAAAGGGTGGAAAAGACCAGGCCAAAGTTTTAAAGACAGAAAAAAACCCTGTTCTCCTCCAGAAAACTGGAATGATTTGATGCACTGTTTAAACATGAGAAACCTGTAACTCTTGCTAAAATACATCACTGAATGATGAAAAGGCAGGAGAGGAACATCTGGAAGAAAAAGTGTCCAGTGAAGGAAAGAGTAAAAATCCTCCTTTCCTGTGCTTCAGTTCCCTTCCACACCCACTTACAGAGCTATTCCCAGCATGCTGCTCCCCTTCCCCACTCGGGAGCCACAGTGATCTCAGGGAAGCTGGTGCTGCCCAACCCTCCACCCCTGAGGAAATCTGAATGGTTTGGACTGATCTCCTTCTCCCGGCTCTTGTTTCCTGGCTCAGAAGATGCCTCTGCTCGTCTTTTCACCTCAGTGGTGAGTGAGCTTGTTCTTGGAGGTGTCTCTCAACCTGGTTGGCGTCACTGCCTGTTCCTTTGTCTTGCTGTGTGAGATGCTGCTGCAATGCAGTGCACAGGTGTAGTGACCTTTAACCAACTCCCAGCATCTGCAGCAGCCAAAGGCTCCCAAACTGCTCCAGCTGAGGAAGGAGGAGGATGAAGCTCTGACGCACAGTCCCAGAACTCATGGTGTGTCTTTGGAGGAGACTCGAGGAGGCCGTTCCATTTATCAGAAAACATTTCAATGTGGATTGCACTATCAATCTGCCTGACAGCATCTCCAACAGCTCCTTGACACTGTGCCAGCAGCAGAGCTGGGTTACCTCTGGGCCAAGGCTGCTGCAACACCTGCTTTTCCTACTTATAGCATTGGATGAACCATCTGCAGCCAATGCAACCCTGTTTGGGTTGGTTTTGCTGCTGTTGTTTTTGCAGAGTGGGGGCAAGAAATCCATCAGCAATCCTACACTGCTCTCGACAGGTCAACAGATGGCCCAGGTCCTCTGCTCCCAGATGATGCAGACGCTTGAGAAGATCGAGGAAAATTATTACCCAGGCAGAACGAGCACCAAGCCTGTTCCAGAACACTCAGGGCAGGGTGGTCTCCACACTGGATGTGCTGAACAGCAAAGCCCACCTTGCCCTACTGAAGTCAAATGCATTTCAGCCACACAGAAACCCCAGTCTCACTTTCACTGCCAGCCCTTGGTCTTCACCCTATGGAAAAAGGACAAAAGCAGCACCAGGAGGTTGCGAACTTCCCAGGATTTTTGCTTCTGTCAGGCCCTTTCCCAGCCTAGAGGACAGAATGTATTTCAATTAGAGAGAGATGATAATTTTTGGTGCACAGCCCCCAGCACAGAGGTTTTCCAGCTCTGTGTGCAAGCACTGTTAACTTGATCAGAGATGGAGCAAAGGCTCTGTGCTGCAGCCACAGTGGAACAGGACAGTAATAAAGGGCATTGCTGTATGTGGGAAACAATCAGATGGATTTTACAACTATAAAACTTTAATTTCATAAGAGGATTTCTTTTATAACATCATGATGTGGTAGCCAGGACTCACCTGTGTCCCTGAACTGCCTTAATGAAGAGTGATGGTTTTCCTTTCACAGCAGCCATGTCTCTTACTCTCATTTTTGGCTCCATTTGCCCATGGATTCATGCTCTTATCTGAGCTCCAGTTTGGCTTTCTAGAACAGACTGCCCAAACCAAGTGAAATTCCCAGTGGGCAGAATTCCAAAGGTGCATTTTGACTAATTAAGTGATACCAGGAAAACTCTAAATGTGCACATGAAAACTGGCAAGCAAAGTGCTTCTAATGATGAGACAATTGCTGTGCAGGGAGGCCCAGCTGCAGCCTTGAGTCATAAGCCCTGTATCAGTCTTTTCAGAATTGTCAATGTCAAGATGTTCAAAAGTGGAACCAAGGATGTGAGGTGGGAGAGAAGGTAAAAGGCTACGAGTTTGCACCCAAAGGAAACTGCTGCCCTGGCCATGTGGAGGACACAGGGCTACAAGGTCTGTTTCCCAGGAGTTGTCTGATTCTATGTGACCATGCTGAAGAATGAATGAACACAATGATCTTGCAGCCAAAGCCTTCAGGCCATGCCCATCTCCACATCAGAGAGCAATGGCACTGTGATAATGATGTACAGCAGTGCCCAGACACCTCTTCCTGATCCCATTTTACCTGAGGGTTGGACTTAAAATTCTGAAGGGGGTTTTCACCTTTGTTTTTTATCACTTTTTGCATATGCTGTAGCAATTCTTGATACTCCATAATTAAATTCGATCTTTCTGAGCATTTCTTGTATCAGAGATTCCTGTAGCAGGGAGTTCCACAAAATCAGCTGAACTAAAGAGTCATCTTTCTTTGTAATGGCTTGAACTCACAAAAAAGCCAAATTAAGTTGCAACTCCTCACTGCAGTGAAAGCCTTTGGGGGCACACACTGGCCTTCCTGATTTCAAAGGGAAAGCAGACCCTCATTTGCCAGAGATTCCCATGAAAGGCCACTGATCCAGAATGCAAAAGCCTGAGCAGCACAGGGAAGCACGCTGGAATGGCAGTGGGTCTTTGGCATTTGCATTGTGAAGGAGTGAAAAGACAAGTCTATCTGGCCTGTCAGCCACTTCCTCGGCGTGCTGCGACTCCACAGCGAAGCAAGGACAGCTAATCCCTCAATGGAAGTGGGATCAGCTTCCTTGCCTCTACCCTGCAGTAAAAGCACGAGCCCAGACACTGACTAAGCTGGTGTACTGTAATTCAATATGCAGTATCTGGTTCATGTGCTCATCTCTCACCTAAACACAGCACTGCAACTTTCACAAAACATCACGAGCAATTATTTCTCTGTCTTCAGATTGGGTTTTGCAAGATCCACTACAGCTGAAGGGACAGCTGGTTTGCACAAAGACGTCTGAAAAATACATGGAAGTTAACATGGGCATTGAGGAGAGGGCTGCTCCCATGTCTCAGCACTGAAACATCACACACCTGGCTGCTCACTCTCACTGTCTCACCTTCCCCGAGCAGGCTCTCCAAGGAGGCGTGAAACATAAAAGGAGACTTCAAAAGAAATGAGAAGTTTTCTTTGTCCTCTTAAGGAAGCATTTAATGATTGCCTTTACCTCACTTTCAACCTGGAGTGCCTGCTCTTTATTCTCTAGGCAGGTGCTGAGAGATGAGGCTTTAGTGAGCAGCCTGATTAAAAACCAGTATCGGATGTTGGGAGACAATGTGTAATACGACAACCAACACTCACAGCATCATGTGAGAAATATAATTAAAAAGATTGCTCTGTGACTGTGCTGTTATAATTTCAAGCCTTGAATTTTACAATTAGAAACCATTTGTCTTCTAAAAGACAGGCTAAGTTTTGCTTTCTGCTTTGTCAGTGTGAAATCAAAAGCAATTCTCTAAGTTAATAGCATTATCTTGGATTTATACAAGTGCAGACTGAATTTGAATTGATACTCACTTTCTCTAAACTATCCTATAAATACTAATAAACCCTCTCTCTTTATTTATTTATTTTTTTAAGCACACACACAGAAAGCAGATCAGAACCAAGTTTCACAGGCAGGAACAATTGTTGCACATCACAAATTTGGCTATTTTTTGCAGGGTTTTAACTTTGCAGATCTTCCCAGATTTGGAATCTGGAGCTTGAGCTGGGATGGAGCTGTGCAAAGTCTGCCCACTTTCCTTCAGCTGCATTTCTGTGATCCACGTGCAAATGAGCTCTCAAATCACTCTCAGACCATTTGTTCCAACACCTCCACATCCCCCAACCCTGCGTGTAAATACCTACTGTATCTTGAGCTTGTCTGTGCTATAATGGGATGAAGACTTGGGGAGGAGGAACCCCGGTCAAAAAGAGGTTTGTAACAAGGGAAAAAGTAGCTCTAACAGAGTAACAACATCACAAGAACAGAGAGAGGCATTGTTACAGGCCAAGTAATCCTGTGACACGCTACTGTCAGTCATAGCTTGACACCCTGCTGGGCCAGCAAGACATCAAAGCCCACCCCATACCATCTTACATGCTCTTTATCAGCTAATCAGGCTATTCTTCCCGAAATAAAGCTCCGTTAAATCCCCTGCTCACAGGGGCATTCCCATCCTGTTGCCCATCTGCTGAGGAGGGTCAGCTGGAGCAGGAGGCAGAGCAGTGGCCTGTCCCTGGTGGCTGCTGAAAGCAGGACAATGCAGGCTCCAACTTTTTATTTTAAAATCCCTTCCCCTTGCATTTTTTCTTTTCACAGGATAGGTGCATGTGCAAGAGAAGTGCCCAGCCCTGGAACAATTATGTGGATTAGTGCTTTAATTGCATGGCTAAGGTTTGCTAACGGAGTTTGTAGCAACAATTGCACGGAAAGAGTCACAACTGATGCAAAGAAAAAAGATTTTCCTCCTTTGAATTACTGCAGTGATTTTACTGGCGAGGCAGAGGTTTGGATCCTGCCATTGCTGTAGGGAAGAGAGCGTGTCCTTAGCATTGTGATCCCTAAAGAGAGGATTATCTGTCCTGTGGAACCAACTCAGAGCAGCCAGGATCAAATGCACTGAGCACCTTCAGCTCCTTTGCAAGCACTGAAGAGGGTCCAGGGCTCTTCCAGCAGCATCAGGGAGTCTCCAACTCCTTACACAGAACAGGAGTACCCAGAACAGCCTTGAGCACACACTAGAGGGGATAGAGCTGCAACTCTGGGCTTGCTGCAGACTATTCTCAGGAGAGATCCCACAGGATTTTGCAAAAATGCTTTTGCCAGAACTACTGACACCTCCAGATTTGCAGAAGAATCATTTCTACCAACAGATCTGCTTTTTGAATTACACTTGATTCCTGGACCAAGCACAACCATCTTGAGGAGCAAAGCACAGCCCAGCGTGTCACACGATGTTCCTTGGCTCAGGAACATCAGACTGACCTACCTTTTTGGTGTTGGTTTGGTTTTCCTCTTTGAGCCTGCAGTTGGAAGAGCAGTCAGGTTCTGGGGGGCATCTCTCAGCCCAAAGCTCTTGGCCACGTGACCCAGGTGGAGAGATTTGATGTGGAAGATGTGCTTGAGTTCCTTGGGATAGGTGGTATAGGCACAAAGGAAAGACTGCAGTGCTATGGGGAAAGAAAAACACCACTGAATTCTGTTTGCTCCTGTGTTTTTACATATATATATACACACTTAAAGATTCAGCTGTTCCAGCTGAAATGACATTGCTCTGGTCCTTTGGGACACCTTCTGGTCAGCAGCTGGCAGAAAAGGCTGGCATGTTAAAAACCTGTGAAGGTTGCACAGTACTGGTACAATCCCAAAAGGGGAAGGTGGGTGCTGGGGAGGTGTTAGGAATTGAAACAAAGCTCCATCCAATTGCACTGGGTTTGCCTCCTCCTGCAAGGCTGCTCCTTTGGCCACAAAAGGTGAGTTTGTAGCACATCTCTCAAGAGTCACTGACACTGAGTCGCAGTAGATATGAGGAAAGTGGGAACAGAGATGCAGGGACGAAGAAAGAGAAGCATGGAGATGGCACAGGAAGACTCCTCTGATATTAGAGTCCCAGTAGTCCATGCATTTTTCACCAGTTACCAGCTAGTCCCTTATAAATATCTGAGAGCCGGATGGATTTCCTGACTCATCAGCACACTGAGAACAGAGCTCACCTTCTCAAAAGGGAAAAATAATAGAACTGTGTGCAAATTTCCCATCCCATCTTTATATTCCTGTAATGCCCTTCCCTCAGGGCTCATTGCTCTAAAGACAATCATCCACTAATATGAGCACTACCTCTGCTCCTCCCCATCCCTAGAACCCGGGCTGGCCCCTGCTCTGGGAATAGAGGGACTTCCAGGAAGGAAACTGTGCAGCTCAGAAAATGCCTCCCCTCAATCCCCTGCTGCTCCTCTGCTTGCTAAACCTCCTGTGTCTCTCCAGCCCTCACTCCAAAGCACCACCTTCATCTTCCTCTCCCTCTCACTCCTGACAGCAGTGAGCTCTAAACTCTCACCTCTCCTGCCCTTGCCTGTTGAGCCACCGGACCAGCAAGTTTGCCCACAGCTTATGTCTAATCTCTTGGCAGCAGCCGGAGATTGGAGTTTATGAACAGTAATAAAAATGTCATTTTAGCAGATCAGCTCCTGGAAGGACCCAGGGAATCCATCAAAGCTCTGTTTACTGAGCAAAGCGAACTCCTTTTCCCAATCGATGAGAAGAAAAGATTGAGTTTTTTGCACCTTCTTCCCAATTTCACAGTGCTGCTCTTTTAGAGGCTTCTGAGCACCCAGAGACCTGTGTTTTCCCAAAAAAAGAGAATGCTAAATTCCAAATACTGTCTCAGTGTCTCGTCTGAAGGCCATCCTTCTGAGGGCTTATAAACCAGCTCAAATGCTCTCAAAAACTCTGTTCTGCTGCCTTTTTTTCTTTTTTTTTCATAAAGTTATTGGTCAAATTCACCTATGAGAAGGAGTAACTCTTCAAAGGGAACAATAGGAACTTGCTCCTGCTTTGAATTCAGTCCCATTGGAGCTAATACAGCTGTCTGCCTCCCAGCATTTGAAATGGCTGGTACTAAAGATCCCGTTATTATGAAGGCTGAGCTCACCTCCCACAGTCGTGCAGAGAGGAAAAGCTGCTGCTACCAACTCCCCAGATCAGAGTTAGAGAATCAAAGTGTCAAAGGCTCCCCTCTTCCCAAAGTCCTGACAGACATCTGCCAGATCCAGCTGTGAGTCAGAGCACACAAAACCAGGGAGGCACTAACCCAGAGCTGAACTGAGAGCCTGGCTGGACCTGCAGGTCACAATCCCAGCCCAGAAAACTGCCTCACTTCCGAGCAGCTCAGAGCTGAGATGTCCATTACAGCACCCACGAGGCTGAAATGAAGATCTTTGTGGATGGGATTCTTTTAAAAATCTTTACTATCAGGTCTTTAGACCTCTCAGTGTTGCCAGAGCCATGTTTTCTGGCTTTTATGTGCAATTAGAGTGGCCAGATACTGAAAGTTTTATTGTTTTTTTTTTTTAAGTTGAAATTCTTTTATGATTTTGTGATCAAAGAGACAGAGGTTTAGGAAAACAGCTCACAAAGACTGCTAACACTGCTGGTCAAGCCATAATTCATGTACAGGGTTCCTCATCTTGATGTCACAGCAACAAATTGCCTGAGCTGTTGAGAGTTTTTACCACACCAACACAAGTCTGAGGTAATATGTACTGGCTTGGAGTGGGATTTTGACTTGTGCTCATGGTAAAACAGAGGATTTAGATTGGTCCTTTGCACCTCTGCATCCCCATTTTTTTCCAGGAAATATAAGTGGGGAAAACCAAAGGAAGAAAAGAAAAAACCCAGTGTGTTCTATGTTTGATGGGGGTTAGATGGGCTGGCTTGTTGTTATTTTAAACAGGGGATGAGAGGGTAATGAGATATGAGAGGGTGACAGGTGACATAACCTGCTCACCAGGCTCTGAGCTGGCAGCCAGCTCTCAGCACTGGCCCTAGGGCATGGCTGGATAAACTGGGAGGCACTTTGCCAGAGCAGGTGGGAGCAGGAGGGAAGGATGCACCAAAACCACCATGGATTTAAGCTCTGTGCCACTGCCCCGGGCTCCTGGGCTCTGCTGTCCCTCTCCACACACGGGTGCTGAGGCCAGAAAGGAGGAGACAAAATGCTCAACTGCTGGCTGTAAAACTGGGAAATGAAGAGGAGGAAAGCAGGGTTTGCTTCCTTACCCTCTCTGTAACTCAGGGGCACACAGGATCAGCCTCCTGAGCTCTTTCTGGCCCCACAGCCCCAAAATGAAGCACCTACCACCATGCAAAGCCTTGGGATGAGCATCCAGCCCTTCCCAAAAGGGGCTCCACCCTTGCTAAGGTTCATCCTTCAGGTAGCAGGGCCCAGGCAGACCCCTCCTCCCACCCATCTCACCGCTGATCAGTCAATCAAGTTTGAAGGGCAGCACCTTCCCTGAACCATTTGATTTGAGTGTGAAAAACACGGGACCCAGAGCCAGAAGGGGAGAGCAGGCAGGGAGCCACTCGCCTTTTGAAAGCAGGCTGCAGTGCAAACACTGCTTATTAACATTGACTAGGTCAGAAAATGGGGAAAAACAGAAAAAGAGAGAGAAACAAATGCATCTCTGGCACAGTTTCCAATTGATTGTCTGCCATGAAAGCAAAAGCCAGCTGCCATGTTAATTATTCATGATGCCTGGCTCAGAGGGGAGGAAGAGGGGCTTATGGAAGCCACTCAGCAGTGGAAAATTTGCATATGTAGATAGCAGAGTTGGAAAAAGAGGTGGAGTGCTCCTCTACAAGATAAATGGGATGCACAACATTTCAGCATTTCCTGATGTATTTTCTGTGCTTCTTTTCTGTGGCTAAAGAAGTTATTAATGCTGACGTCAGCAACAAGTGTGTGTGGGTGTGTGCACAGTGACACTGGGTAGAGAGAAACCACAGAGGTTTTTTAGGTGTGACCAGAGTTATTCATCGGTGGCTCCTGTCACAGGCATTTCAGGTTTGAAGTTTGCAAGGGGTACAAGAAGTCCCAAGGGAGCAGCAAGAAGCTCATCCATGCAGAATGAAGCATTATGATCATGTTAGTAACATGTTTTGAGATTGTGGATTTAAAAGAGCAGTTACAAAATTAGACCACACACCTGAAAACGGGTGAAAGCTGCTTGTGTAGCAAGTCCAACACTTTCACTGCAGGAAGAAGGTGTTTGAAAACCCCAAGGAACTGAAATCAGCTCTTGCAGCTGCTGGAGGTGAGATTGCAGCCCAGGGATGTGCAGTGGTGGGGGGAGAGCAAAGAGTGAAACAGAATATCAAATGCTTTGCCCCTCAATACAGCCACACTTAATCAAAAACCTGCAGAATAATTGGGGTAAGCAGGTAGTCACAGGAGATACTCTGGTTGCTCTGCTGTGTCATCATCTAAGGAGGAAGTACAACATTCAGAAAAAAAGAGCACCTCTGACCTCCTGAACAATCACTTCTCAAGATTCCAAACAATTTTCATGCTGAACTTAACTTTTATCTCGAGAACAACCTCCCCTTCTCCAGTTACTGTATAACTCCAAGAGCAATTTCCCCATCTGGTTTTGGACCCCTTGGAAGGTGATTTCAGAAAGTGAGCACACGAGGCACACCTGTCCCACACCTGTATGCAGGTGCACACAGCAGGTACACAGAATGGTAAACAGGAATGATGCAGACCATTAAAATTCATCTCACCAGGACCCCCTCCACTGGAAATGCAGAACTGAAATAACTTCTACACAGGCTTAGACATCAGGAGCAATGAGGTAAAAAAGAAAACAATCAGGAAGGGAGATGTGGGAAGAGGAGACTCAAAAAAAGGGGAAAGGCTCCAGTCCTAAATACTGTGAGCAAGAATGGCCTAATCTCTTTCATAAAGGGTTTGCATTTTGTGGACTTGTCTCAGTAACTCATAGTCAAATTCCAAGTAATTGCCCAGGAGCTCTGGGGCCTGACTTCCCACAGTACCTACCCTGCACCACCTTTCTGGCTCCTCTCAGGAGATAGCTTGGTGTTTCTTTTCCTACCACATCCCCAGCAAGAGTTTAATCTTTCTCCCAAATCTGTCTTCCTCTCTATTTTTCAAACGAAGAGGAAGAAGGGCAGAGTCTCTTACACTGCCCAGTGCCAACTCTGTGCATCCTGCTTGGAAAAGATGGCAGAACAAACCCCAGGCTTGTACACAGCTATAATCATCAAGTCCATCCCAGTTTTTATTCTTCCTGCCTTTTTGCATTGCTGCCCCTCTCTCTTTAATCTCCCATCCCACACAACCAGCTCCAGTCTAAGATCCTTTCCTGGTCAGGGTTGCATCCTGGCTTTCAGGATTCCAATTCACCCCTGGTGTGAACTGGAGGCATCTGATGGGATTTGCAGCAGGATGTGGTGGAGGAAGTCACCCATCCCTTCCCAGAATAACACACACAACCCACTCACTCCTGTGATTGGGTCAAAGCCCTTGGATGTGAGTCCCACTGAAAGCCAAGACTAAATCTCATTTGCACGTAATATGGGAATGCAGAAATTAACATTTAATATCACCACAAAGCCTTCTGGGCCTGCCTCAACCCCCTGCAGAGCCCAACAGCCCCAAAATGTTTCTTCCAGGCCTTTTCCCTGATGCTGTGCCCCAGAAGAAAACCTTGGCAGCTCCTCTGAGCCCTTGTGGGATAAGTGGAAGGAAACTCACTGACCTTTCTTTGCCCACCGGACATTCTCCTCGCTGGAGTGGACGTGGTTTTCAAATTTTGTCTGCAGGACTGTGGCCCTCTCCCGGACTTCCTGAGGATTCTTGCCACAGGATTTCTACCAGGGAGGCAGGAGGATTAGAGGAAAGAGAGAATTTGAGTCAGGAATAATGAAGCAGTTTACAATAGATTTAATAACAGTAAAATCACACAGCAACTACCCAGGGGCCAACAAAGGTAATCCTCTCAATATTACTAGAGGAAAAAAAAAAGAATCCAGATAAAGATGTTAAAGTCAGAGCAGCCAGTGAGTGCCGTGTGGTGGGGAGAACAAATCAGTTTTAATTTTGTGTTTTCTAACATCTATCACATATCTTTTTCCCTTGCTTTTCTTTTCCCTTCCCTTTTTTTTTTCCTTCTAGGCCAGATCCCACTGCTTGTTTCCAGTGGAATTATTTGGAATAACTCCCTCCAGACCCTAGATTAAGAGTTTCAGAGTGATACTGCAAGTTCCCCTGTGCTCTTCCCCAAAACACCCAGGGGAGGAGACCACAAGATCCACAATCACCCCCAAGCTCCAGAGAAGAGACCAAATTCAGCACCTGTGAACAAAGGCAACCAAATGAACTTCTTATGAATTCCAGCGTGGATTTCTATATGAAGTTTCCTCACTGTCAACACATTTGACTGGAACTGCCATCACTTGGCTCCTCTAGAGCAGGACAAGCCCCTTGCACCAAAGGCAAGACAGAATAAACTTCCTCAGGCCAAAGGAGCAATTCTGCACGTGTTCCAGCTTTCCTGGGATCAGGAAATGGGAAACATTCCTGGGAACAAGCTGTTACTGGGAGGAGAAGGGAGGCTCTCTCCCTCTCTGAGGGATCCAGGCAGAGAAAGAAAATGTGGACCAGAAAACAAGAGAAATTTTGGATAGAAAGCTGACAGCAAAGTGCACAGCCAAGCATCCATGGATGTGCACCTCTCCCAGAAAAGGGCCACAGTTCCCCAGTGTGACTCAGACAGGAGCCAGCATCCAAATGGGAGAGTGCCAGATCCAAGGCAGCAACTTGATACTGGTCAGACCCCTCACCCGAGCTGGGCTGACTGAATACAAACATGCAGCTCCTGGCGTTCTGGAGGAGGCCTGTGCCAAGGCAGCAGTCCTGTTGTTCTTCTCTGGCAGATCTGCATGCTAATGCTGCAAACCCCTCTTTCCTCTGTGCTGCTGCCAGTCCAGAGGTACCACATCCCACTGACACCACAAACCAACCCCAGGGACCGTGGGGGCTGCCAGCACCTGACACAAAATGCTCTCCTGTCCCAGATGTGCCACTCTGTACCCAACAGCAAATGTGCCCAAAGACAGACCTTAAATGTAGTTTAAATGCCCTGCACTGTGCCCTCTCTGAAACTCAGGATCCCACAGCTTCCAGCCACTGGGTAATTCCTCAGCAAAGCAAACACACGTGGGGCTGGAGCTCCTGCTCACTCACTGCCTGGATGACTGTCCACCTGCATCTCCAAAGACAGCCTGGCTATTTTACCACATCAACTCTCCCAGATTTCTGGTCTCTGCTGTCTCCCAATCCCATCAAGAACAGCTCATGACCCATCTCACAGAATCACAGCATCATTTGGGTCAGAAAAGACCTCCAAGGTCATCAAGCCCAAACTTTGGCTGACCACCACTTTGTCAACCAACCCATAGCATGCCCAGTTTTTCCTGAACACCTCCAGGGATGGGCACTCCACCACCTTCCTGGGCAGCCCATTCCAATGCTTAACCACCCTTGCAGTGAAGAAATTCTTCCTGATGTTCCACCTGAACCTTTCCTGGCACAGCTTGAGGCTGTGTCCTCTCCTCCCGTCCTTGTTCCCTGGGAGCAGACCCTGACCCCCACCTGGCTGTGAGTTGTCTTCCCTGAACCTCCTTTTCTCCAGGCTCTACCACCCCAGTTCCCTCAGCTGCTCCTCACATAATTCACTCTCTGGACCCTTCCTCAGCTTTGCTGCCCTTCTCTGGACACGCCTTTCACAGGTAGGGGCTGTGAAAGGTGTTGTTTGACTTCAGGTGTGCCCTGAAGCTGAGCCTGTCCCCAGCCCAGGAGCTCTGCAGAGGTTCAGTGACCCCCAAGTGGAGCTGCCTGTCTGAAGTAGCCACTCCTTGTTGTCACTCCCAAGTTTCCACCGACGTGAAACACAAAACTTTCTGGCCCCGCCTGCTCCTCCTGGCCCCCAGCACTTTCCTTTTGTTAAGCCTGGCAGCACCAAGTGTCACCTTCCCAGCGCTTTTTAATATGAATGTGAAATTAGTGAGGTTTGCCCTTTCCCCTGGCGGACAGAATCCTCTGTTATTAAAAAGTAAAGCACTTTAATAATGAAAACTTTTTCTCTTTTTCCTGTGTTTTAACTGTTTAAAATTAATGAGAAGGGCATAACGGTTGTCAAAGCGATATTGAAAGCTGGGTAGCCAGGACCGAATAAGCACGAAAATCCCTCCAGAGTGTTAAATAAACAGTGCTTCAGCCCCCTCTGAATCCCTGTGTTGGTTATTGTATACATTCTGTAACAGCACTCAGAATAGATCTGAGCACCGGGGAGGCAGAAAGGTTTCAGAATTCCAATAAAGGCCTCAAATTAAAGACAGCCTGGTGCGAATTCCAGGAGAAAATTAAAGAGACCTCAAGCTTAAGTGACAGGTGACTTGCTTCTGTGTCACAACTGTCAGGGGATTTAGTGATAATATGGCAATATATTACAAAGGACTTTTCTTATTCCCCCCTTTAGGTTTCAAAATGAGGCATCTCTTCTTCCTGGTGCTGGGGG
>VWZS01000747.1:0-107803 GCA_013397075.1 Rhabdornis inornatus | reverse complement strand
AAAAAAAAAAAAAAAGCAAATGGCAGGAAACATAATGTCCTCGGAAAACAGCTTCTCCCCTCCTCCCATCTCCACCTTGTCTTTTATCCCCTTCAGACCCTTGAGACAGATCTCATTTTAAAATTGCACCCTAATGGGCATGAAAAAAACCTGTGTTTGATTCCTGTCTTCCAGGGAGGTTCATCTAAAAAACAACAACAAAAAAAAACAACAACAAAAAATCCCCACCCCAACAATAAAAAAAAAAATCTAAATTTAAAACTGACTCAGAGGCAAACTGTAAAAATAAAACCTGCCCATGATTGAGTGTCTGGACAGATCAAATAAATCAGTGCTACTGGAAGGGCATGGAAGCCATTCCATGTGCTTTACTCACATAGGCAAACTTTAATCCTGGTTTGCATGAGCAAGACAATTAAATTTGAGACCTTACACATTTTTCCAAGACCCCAAAGTTAAAATCCTGCCCCAGAGGTTTTCTTGATCTGTTCCCCATCTAAATTTGTTCCCTCTGTTAAATAAGCAGCACTGTTGCCACCATGTAGAACCACGTGGATAGGAGAACTTTTTCTGCCTTGTGATTCCTTCAAAGCTTGTTCTGGCAGATCCCAAACCACTGGCACTAATGACTGTGGACAATAACAATATTTGTAAGCTAAAGGAAGAAATGCAAGAAAGAAAAGTCAGGATGCAACGTTATTTAACCAGTTCGAGACATCAGGGGAACTCCCAAAAATGCCAACTCCACCAGGAAAAGATACATGGATTTCTGACAGAAGAAGGAAAGTTCCACTGATAAAGTTGGCAGGTTTTAGGTTTGAGAGGTTGGGATAAGTACTGAAAACTTCTGATTTCATTAAGGGAACATTATAATGAAAAAAAAAAAAAATGAAATACAGTAAGACTAGACTGAGGTAGAAAAGTTCATTCCTAAAACAGGAAAAAAAAAAGATGGGGAAAACCCACCAAAAAGCCTGGCTGTAACACCTCCTGCTTCCATTATACTTCAAAACAAAATGAAGGATTTTGTTTTAATAACAACTTTTTACTAACCTCCACACACCTTCTCTAGAACTCACCAAGTCCCCCTTGCCCCCCTCCATAAAAGTTGAAAGATCAAATTTATTCTCTTTGTAGGCAGGTGAACATTCACACGTCCAGACATAGCCACATATATATTTCATATACCTAAATATAAAATATACATTTTACAGGCACTTCAGCTTGCTCCCTGGCTGCACACAGAAGCCCAAAAAATACATGTTCCAACGTGGTACTTATAATGGACTTGAGTTGAGGCAATGAGGACTGAAGAGCATCATAATGAGGTTCCTGTGTGCAGGACTATAATATATACATGACTCAGAGCATGGAGAGCTGAGAGCAGAGCTGAACCTCCCTCCAATGGCAACATCCCAGGCAGATCAGGTTCAGCTCCTCAATCCCTCCCTGTCCCACTGCACTCCCAGTTTACTGTACTGCCCACGTGGCAAATTTAGGGAGTTTAATAAATATTAACCCTCCTGAAAACTTGGGAAATGCCTCTGCAGCTTCTGAGTTGACCACTCAGAGCTCCACGGCAATCTAAAACATGGAGCTAACAAACACAACAATTCACTGCATTAATACATTTTTCAATATATTGAAGGAGTCTGTTTCATATTGACAGAACTGCTGTAATTCCATTCCCATTAAATGATACAGAATTTTTCCCATGAAGAGAAACTCTGTTCTTAAATCCCAATTCTTTCAGATTGAGTCCCATAAAAACTGGTTGTTCTGTATTTCTAAGCTCCTGCAAGAGATTAAAACCATCCTAACAACCACAGTGGATGGATCTCAGCTCCAGTGAGATCAACAGCAAAATCCCACTTGCTTTGATGTCAGAGGGAAAAGAGGAATTTAATCCAACCTTTGAAAGCAAAAGGAACCAAGTCCTTCTGTGCAAGTTCCTGCATGCAGCACCTGGCATGGCAGGGCCTGCCCAGCAGCACTGCCCAAACCAGCAACTCCTCCTTTCAAACAGGGGGGTTTAGAGCTTTTTGGAAGGAAAGGAAGAAAGCCAAAAGAAGTGTATTTTTTAAAAATTCCGTGCCTAAATGTGTCGAGTATTTGGCAGTTTGAAAGCATGGTAGAAATACCAAGCTGATCAGTTTTTGGTTAGGTTTTTGTTGCTAAAAAGGCATTTTCTCCTGCCACTTTCCAAAACTTAAATCATGATTTCCTGGAACAAAACACGTTCTCTTTTGTGCCCACTTCCCATGAAATAACATTTGTCCCCATGTCTGGAACAGTGAATATTCTGTCCCATGTCAGTAACAAATTTAAAATATAATTTCTGCATAAGTGGAATCGTTGAAAAAGTCTTCAAAGGAAATCTGAAGTTACTCCCACTATCAGCACATTTGGGTCAAAAGGAAAGTATTTATACATGGAACAATTTAAAATAATTTCTGCACTAACAAAGCACGACTGAACTTTGTTACGAGGCAATATCCTAGCCACGATCCAGACATTTAAAACACAGGCACTACAGGCTGATTTCAGCCAAAAACAGTGGTAGGAGAGAGCTTTAAATCTCAGCTGAGCTCAGACCTGGCTGTCTGTGAGGTGCAGGAACACTGAACATCTTTCACAGGCCATGTTTACCAGGAACACCACGGCTCCCACCAGCCAGCGCCGGGAACAAGGCGCCTCAGACACGGGGTAACAAAAGCATGGGCAGGCAAAACAGCAACAAGAGGGAAAAAAAGAGTGTGTGCTGCATCATGCTTGACACATTCTTGACTTCCATTCAAAATGTGGGCTCTTGCAGGATTTAATTTGCCAGAGCAGCAACGCCCGAGCCACCAACTGCAAATGAGTGAATTCTGTGAATTAGCAACTTGAAGGCAGACCCAAAGCTTGCCCAAGTCAATAAAAAGGTGCCTGTCAACCCAGGGAGCTTTGTTTTAGGCTCCAAGGAAATACAGATAATAAAAACCCCGATGCAACACATCACCAAATGCATTTTCCTTGTTTCTTCAGAGAAGTTTAGAGCCATTTGTCATCTCCAACAGTATTTTAGTGCAAAAAATACAGGAAAAACATGAACACTGTGCAGGAAGAAACACAGAGCTTTTGCATCCAGAAACCTTCCCTGTCTGTTACAAAGGTATTTGCTGAACACTTAGCAGGCAACTGCTTTCTGGGAACAACAAAAGACTGAAAACTTGTGATATAAGGTAATTCTCTAATTATTTACACTGTCTGACATCATGGATGTAAAGACAGACACTGAGGCAGAAACACTTGTGATGTTGAACTGGCAAGTGAAAACTGGAGCAATTCCAAAGCAGCAGAATAACTCACCTTCCTTCCTGGTCTGTGCAACTTGAAGCGATCATCTTTCATCAGGCTGGCTAACACCTTCTCCATCTTCAGCTCTGAAACACTGAAGCAACAAAGACAAAAAATTACAAAAGGCAAAAAATTACTGTTTCTCCTACTTTGAAACACAGCGTGGAATGAGCCACAGACTGGTAATGGAGAGCAAAACAATTGAGATTCACAGTTCAACTTGAGAATTTATCCCTGAAATACACAAGGTCTTAGCCCAGGCACTCCCTCATCACCCCTGAAAGTGGAAATACTGTAAAATCCAAATCCCTGCTTTCAGTGGCACAGAGACACAGTTCCACCCACAATTTTGTCACTGTTTTAAGTCACCAACACACACACTCCAATTCTAGCAGAGCATCAAAATAACTGAGGGTGGACTTCTCATTCACTGAAAGTCTCCTTGGCTCTCAACCAAGAAGAACTGATTAAAGAAATTAATTGGATTACACTTCCATTATTTTAATAATTTTTCTTTCCTTGCACTGAGAAGCATCAGGACAATTGAGAAGCACCTGGTTATTATTTTCACCAAAAGAAACTCAAGACACAGCTGAAGCAGCTCATAGCATTAATGCTTCTTCTAAATTTGTTTTGTAACTATAAAGAATAAGATCTGCAACCTCCACCTTGAACCCAGGGGTTGTCCAACACTTCTTTTTTCACTCAATGCCATGGGCAGGAACAGAGTTTGGTTGTGCAACTGTGAGAATGAGACGGAGGCACTCACAGCATGGAAACACCTGATCCACTTTGCTACTCCTGCCACATCTTGTCTCCTCCAGTTTATCTTCCAGAGACTCTGGAAGGACACACAGAGCTCAACCCTCACTCAAAGGATGATACTTCCATGTTTACACACATTTGTTTCTACCCATGTTAGTGACCTCACCCACAAAACCAAAGAGCTAAAACTAAAGGTGTGCAAAGACACAGCTCCTTCCTCTCAGAGTGACTCAAGCTCAGAGGGTAACAACAAAACCCCAAGGAACTTTTCCTATCAGCCAATTCTCCTGCAGCTTCCTTCCCTCTGGTCACATCATCACTCTTTCTTTCCCACAGGATGCTACATGATTCCAGCTCCATGCTACCTCACTCAGGTCAAAGCTCAGGCACTTCCCAATGGACAAACTCACCCTCCAATTCATTTATAGCCTCAAAAGCCACCTCTGACACCAGACACACAGTTGGATTTCCTTCCCTGCTCTGAGAACTCGCCTCCCCTCTCATCTGAAGTGCAAAGCCGAAGCCCAGCCCATTAGGGATTCCACAGCATTTTTTCTTTTAAGTACAGAAGACTCAGTCAGCTGTCCTAGCCAGGCTTCACACTGGGCATTTATTTTCATTCTGTCGACTCACATTCCTCCTGTAGGCTCAACCAGATGATTTATTCTCCAGTCCTGCTTGCAAGACACTGCTGGGTCCTGCTATGGCCCAGATATGGAAATGCTTACAAACCTGCTTCATTTCCAAGTGAGCAGTCCTGCTTAAAGGTGCATTTACAGGAGACTAGAAACTCTCTGTCCTCTTTAACACTGTCTTAAGGGGCACACACACCCCAGGTGACAGCGCAGGAACAGCTGTGCAGCTCCAGGCCATTAATATTACAGCTGCATCCAAACTGGGTCCCATTTCCAAGGGAATTACTGAGATCATAAAAGCTGATGTCTGTGGGCGCAAATTTTCAGTAACGGGCAAAGGTCATATCTAGAAAAGAAGCCAAGGAGTTCACTTGGGATTAAACCAATCTAAGGAAGAGAGAAATCTTTGGAGTCCAACAGTTCTGATTCCTGAATCTCAGATGGTCAAAAAGCTGCCTGTGGTTTCTGGAAGGAAGCGTTGCTGGTGTTCTTCAATTTGTAAAGTACAGAAAGAAATGATAACAACAAGGATGTCTTCTTCTTTTCACTCCAAGCTCTCTAACACCTGGCTAGCAGGAATGAATTTCTGCCACACTGTGTGACAGGACAGTGTGATCCTCACCTGCTTCCCATCCTTCCCAGTTAAAGCAACAAACACCTTTACTTTTGCAACCTCAGCCAACTCAGCACTGCAGCATAAGGAAAGGGGAAGGCGCAGAGGAATCCAGCCTGGAAGGGATAGGCCAGAGTGGCCATAAGATACCCTACAAGAGAGAGCAGCCCCTCCACATGCAGCTGGGCCATCCCATGCACAGATTCCTTCAGAGAGGATGCAGAGAAAGGCAGGGGAGCCATGGGGGAGAAAGGGAAATGGAGCATAAAACGACAACTGAGGGTTTCTCTGTTTGGTTTCAAAAAGTCTAACAGCAAATTAAAACATAAATGGCAACCACTTAAGCAAGAGGAAAGCAGACCTCCCCCTTCCCCCTGCAAAGGTTGCTTTGACACGGCCATGAATGAAAATGTCAAACCTTTGACATTGATTTGTCAGAGCTGTCCCCCCCTCTCGGGTCCTCCCCTTGCCTGGCGTGTCGCCAGCAGCCGATCCCTGAACTGGGTTCACAGCGGGGAGCTGGGAGGGAGCTGGGAGGGGGGAGCAGCACAACCCCAGCAACACAGCAGAGCAGGGAGGGAAACGACTCGTGCCTTCACGGTGATGCCTCTTCCTTTATAAATTAGTTAGGCCGCCGTTAGCAGATAAAGAAATTATCTGATAGCTGTCGAGGCAGGCGCTGTGAGATTGCAGCTGAAGGGACCAGAAAAGACATAAAGAAAAAAAAAAGTGAACCTTGCATTTCTTCTGCTTGTTGCCTCCTCCCTTTGAAAGGAAATCTGTTAGCTGTGCTTGGAGCTGAGACAGAACATTTTGGAGTCTAACCTTTTTTTTTTTAAAAAAAAAAAGGAGAGAGGGAATGTAGAGAAAACAGGAGTGTGCACGTGCCTGCACATCCACATTTACAGCTGGGCAGAGCAGCCACAACTTCCAGCCACACAAAGCCCAAACAGAAAGTTGCAGAGAGAGGAGGCAGCTTTGCTGAGCCCCAACGGGAATTACTGATCTCAGCAGAGCCAAAGTGAGATCGTTTTGGCAAAGGCTAACGCTGCTTTTCCACACTGGAAGCCAAGGAGAGGCTTCAGGTACCGGTGAAAATTAATTGCGAGCGATTTCCAATTTCAAAGGCAGTCATCTCTAATTCCGAAGTGGATTTTCATCCAGGAACAAAGCCATGTCTGCTCTCATTACTTCCGACTCTCAACATTCCTGGACTTACTCCCATGCATGCTGGGGTGGGTGGAGGGGTTTAGGAAAAAACTCTGGGTCAGATCCTCATCCCCTGTAAAGCAGCAGAGCATTGCTCATTTACACCAGCTGAAGGCTGCGGGGACACATCTTGTGCTTTGTCTTCTTCAAAATACATATTTTATGAAGTATTTACATTTCAATAAACCCAGCGGGAATTTCATTTAAAAAAAAAAAAAACCCAACAAATTAAAAAAAAAAAAAGATTCACAACACACACTTATCCTCGACAAAAACCCAAAAGACTTAAAAATTAAGCTAAGAATGGGGGGGAAGCAAATTCCAGTAACTTGTGCAGACCAAGTCAAAAGCTACAAAGACTTAGGGTAAAGGAACAGAAATGAGCAGTGCTTAAGAGGCTCGGTGACAGTCCAACACACGCTGTCTTTCGCCCTCGCACTGAATTAAATTGTCAGGATTATCACCATAATGCTCTGTTTATGAAGGGTAACGGCAATTTGTGCTGATGGCACTTGCTGCCTTGAGCTTCAAGCTGCCTTCCTGCATCTTCTCAGTAATTCATCAGCTCCCTGCTCTATCCCAGTGCCCTTTCTCCTCATCCATGTGGGAAGAGCAGAGAGGCCGGATCGTCCCCGTGCCTGTCAGGCACTCACTGCCTTCCCTCTGAGGATGGGGGTCAAGGAAGGCAAATTACTCTCATTTCTGGTAAGTCCTTCATCTGCAGAACATAAAACAAACAAACAAAACAAGAAAAGGCAATCCCCAGAGTTGTCTGGCTCTGAAAAGTGAAGGAAAAATAAATTCACATAATCTCCCCCTGCTTATTCAGAGTCTTCAAGATTCCTGAAGACCACGGCCAGCTCAACAACAGGTCTCCTTAGCAGATGTAATTACCAGCCTGACTGACACTTCCCTAAACTTGTTAAAAAACAACAACATTGCATAAAAGCATTACCATTTAAAATAAAAAGGAAGGAAATTTCCCTCTCCTTCCTTCAACACTACCAAAATATTATAAAATAGAAAAATAGAACTTTCTACTTGGAGTTATAAATTCACAATTATGTGGGATTTCACCTTTAAATGTCAGTGCTGTTTGTTACATGAAAAAAAACCCTGTCAGCTTAGCCTTCCATGTCTTGCTGGTGTCTGCTTAATAGATAGTTACCTGGGATGATGGATGGCTCTTTGTTAGACCACTAAATGGCTCACAGCCTAGAATAAGCCTGTATTTACTGCCAACATTTGTTTGTTTCAAGGATGCAAAACCAAATTCGATTCCAAGCAGCTCCACCCGACAGAAACATAAGAAATAAAAGGGAACTAATTTGTGCATGAGTTTACAGAGCTCCATCAACACTGCTACAACACTGAAGGGACTCTGCTGATGTTCTCAAACGCTGAGAGACAGCAGAGCAGGGAGTGAGGGGAAGCACAAACACCCAGCTGGCTGCTAAGGAGGCTGGAGATCCTGCCTAGCGATGCTGAGCAGCCAGTTGTGGGTTTTCTCCACAAAAGGACCACTGTGCAAGCAGAGCTGACTAAAATCTCATCATGTGTCAGCCATCAGGTACCTGACTGCACACTGGGCTGGTCCTTACTGAGCCTGGCTTGCTCTCCTTGCTGCTACTCCAAGCAAGTCCAAGCCAGAGCCAGGTAAGAGGAGCCTTCCCAGACCTGGAAGCACACCCCACTTTGGGTTTGCAGAGTCCACCTTCCCTTTTTGCCTTCCAGGACTGCACTGGGCTCTCACCGCTTGCCAAAACCTCTCCTATTCCTGTCACAAGCCACTTAAACAACACATCTTGGTCAACTAACTGCAGATATGACCCACAGCTCCCCAGCAGTTTCCCTCCTGGATCTCTCCCAAAGGGCCAGCACAGTCTCTGACAATATGGTGCCATGCAGGCAGAGGGCCAGGCAGCATCTGACAGGCTCATTTGACTTGTGATCTCCACAAAATCACAATTTGAACCCAGGGCCAGAGAGAAAACAATGGAGTGCAAAGGATCTCTGACTATCTCCTCCCTGCCCCTCACCACACACACTCACTCACGCACAACCTGTCAGGCTGATGATTTCCACACACTTCCCTCTTCTCCTTTTGCTAGTCTGGGGCCAGGCCTGGATCACGAGAATTAATAAATTCTTATTAAAACCTGCACGAGACAAAGTCCCGCTGAAAGTGCCACGGAAGGTTAATTAGCAAGGATGAGCTGAAACTTTTGTTCGCGTTTCTGACTCACTTAATCTTGTGAGAAGCCAGCAAGCTGACATATTCTGCCTCGGAAGGCGCCAGCACGAGCAGGCTGCTCCCACGGCAGCCGATGCGCGCCGTCCTCCCGATGCGGTGGATGTATTCCGCAGGTGAAGCCGGAGCGTTGTACTTCAGCAAGGGGAAAAGAGGAATTAACAGCATGTTAATTATAAACCACACACCCAGCCCGCTCACCTGGAACAAACAGCACACCCCACACGCTGCACCTCCCGAGGAATTGGGCTGTTTGGAACACGCCTCGTCCCCGGAACCATCACTCAGCCCCTCATCTGCGGCAGTTTTTTGACATGTGGATGTGACACGTTGGCCAACTTCCAGATAATAGGACAGTTTCCCCATCTCAGTGTCTCTCTCTGCCTTTTACATTTTATTTC
The DNA here is from genome assembly GCA_013397075.1 of Rhabdornis inornatus. NCBI lineage: Eukaryota > Metazoa > Chordata > Aves > Passeriformes > Rhabdornithidae > Rhabdornis > Rhabdornis inornatus. The sequence goes on along the minus strand of VWZS01000747.1, from coordinate 98,590 downwards.
TGTACAGAAACCTGTTCGCTTCCCTTGAAAAAAGAATCTAATCAAATCTCACACCAAAGGGCGCCCACATGGAGCAGGGAGCTGCCTGCTCTGCATTTGGGAGAAAAACCACAAAATAAAAAACAGCTGATGCCAATTTGGAATTGGGCTAAATTGCTTTGTTTGGATTAAAGCAAATCATAGCTCGTTACAGGGTAGAAACCTAAGAGAGAGGAGGGAGTGCTTTCAGCAGTCTATGATACAGGTAGCAACAGTCTTCCCCTGTCCAACTACCAGGCACCACAAAAATGTTCCTTAAAGACCCCCCAAATATAGCAGTGACTCTCATTTACTTCACTGGGAATCAAAACTGCCCAGCCATTTGCAAGATCTGATAAAGGGTGACACATTTCCCTGCCTTTAACCTCCCCCTATTCTTTCCCCCCTTCCTCTCTTTCCTGGAAAAAATGAACAAGCACAGAGATACAGCTCAAAAATGAGCCCTCAGCAGTTTAACTGGAAAAAACCCAACAACCAAAGCCCACTCTAGTGTTTATACCTGTGCCCTCTGGCAAAGTTTCTACTGGCTAGAGGTGTGAGTAAGATGCTGTGAGCAATCTAATTGCTCCCTGCAGGTCCTTGCTCTTGGACACAGCTCTCAGGACAGCTGAGATTTCGCCTTCTGGACACACAGAAGTCTCCCAGGGCTTTAGGTAATTTGCACTGCGTTCTAACACTGGCAACTATATCTTTGGTTAAATTATATTAATATACAGATCTGGGAATTAAAGACTTCGCTTCCACAGTCTTCTCCAACTAGCTGGCTGCTACAAAATCATTCTTTTTTTTAAAAACACAAAAATCAAATCAAATTTGTTACCTGAAGGGATGAAGTAGAAATTAAAAAGCTTTGTTGAAGCTCTGTGCCCTGTTCCTTTTACCAGGTGTCACTTGATACATATGAATCGCTGGATCAGTTTTTCCTCTATTCAACTAACCTTTTTTTAATTATAAATATTTTATAGAAATGAAATCTGTCTCATGCTCTCAGCTTCCTCTTTGAAACGACAGGCTGCTATTTTTAAGGTTCAATCCATCTTCCTTTGTTTCTATTTTTTTTCCCTAGGACTGTATTTCTGTCAACAGCAATGCAGCAGTGTGGGGTTTTGTTGGGCTTGTTTTTTTCAGGGAAAATCTGAACCATGCAGTTCTACTGGAAGCTGGATGCATGCAGCTACTCAGCCCAAACCTAGGCAAGCCTCACTCAAAACACTCAGGTCACTGCACTGAGTCACTGGGCTACTCAATGTTTAACATTAGGAATGTACCTGAACTCCTCACAGAACTGCCTCCCCAGCAAGCTCAGGAAAACAGGAGCAGAACTGCAAGAGATGGCCAGGATTTCACAAAATTTGGCTTCCTGGGTGGGGAAATGGAGGGTGTTTCATCTCCAACCAGGAGAAACTCTGGTAACACCAGAGTTATGAAAGAGAAAAACAGACCAAGGCTATCGTAGCAATGCTTTATCTTGACAAAACCCAGAGTTCCAGTCCTGCAGTGAAAACTTGTAGGTCTCCCACAACTGCAGGCATCAGCAGCAAGACAAGCAAACTGCAGGAAGGTTCTGGACTGAGGAGGGATCTCATCTGAACAAGGCTGCACTTAACACACACAGACACACAGAGCAAACCCACCTGTACGATCCAGGTCACCTGAGGCAGGTCCAGTCCCCGTGCTGCTACGTCCTTTAAAATTAATAAGGAAATCACTTTAGTAAAAATCCTTTGCAAGTATCAGCACAGTGAGGACTCTTCTGGGATGGCAACTATGTCTGAAAGCAACTGGCTATGGAAGTAGGACTTTTATGTCTAATTTGGGGAGAGATGGACTGAAGGTCAGAAATAACACTGAAGGTTTAAAATGCAAGGATTGTTACAAGACTAATGCAATAAAAAATGATCCACTACTATGGCCCAAAGTCTGGAGAACACAAACACCTATTTTTTGTTTTGGAGGATGGTGGTGTTGAATGACAGCATTTTGTCACAGCCCCTTTGCACTATATCTGAGAGAATCCACTGTGTAAATGGTAGTGATACCTTTGATTCTTCAGCTTGTTTCACTGAAAAGAGAACTGCTCATGGCCACCTACTACCAAACACAGAGAGGCAGAATTCAACCTCTGAAAGGCAGCACCAGTTCTGAGCACACCTTTCTCCACAGGAAAACTAAGTACTAAAACCAGGCTGCTTATGATGAAAAGGAGAAAGAAAAAAAAAGGCCAATGCTCAAGAATCCCTGGCCTTGGGTGGAATGTCCAAAGATACACCGATCTCTACCTACAATAATTAGTTGTTTCCTAGGTGATGGTCTGAAGTTGAGGAGCAGATGACTTGCAGGTCATCTGGCCCTAAAATAAAAGGCCAATAAACAATTTAGCAGAATCTGCAGGAAGCTGGAGCACAGCTCGAGGAGAAAGGACTTCAGCTATGCCTTAGATTTGCACCAGTCTGGCTTTGATTTGGAGACACAAAATGCAGCCATGAAGAATAGAGTCTGAAGCTGCTGTCAAGGTGTTATTTGATGTGCCAGCTGGTGAGAAAACCCATCAACTTGGAGAAGGACTTGAATGAGACCCTTTAGTTATCCACAGCCAGCATAGCTCCAAAAACATACCCCTTTTGAGAGAAAAGAGAGTTTAAATACTATGCAAAACAGAGTGCAAACACATTTCAATCTCCCTTCTTGATTTTCTGTTCATTAGTAATGTCCTCACATACTCCTTGGATTTTACATTCACCAGGCGCAATAGCAGAGCAGGTGTGCAGATTTAACTCTGTTAGGAAATGTTTTGCAACACATGTATCTTTTAGCTAGTTGCAAAATAGAATATATTAAGGACGTAAGCAGGAGCTTAATGTACTAAAAATGTGTCTGCCACCCACTGAAGTGTTTTCATGCAACTCCCACACACGTTAAAAGAATGGGAAGCTGATGTTTTGGCAGCAAAGGCCTTCCCATAAGCACTAACCAGGCTGTTTTGTGGCTCCAAGTGCAGTAAAAGAGGAGACACTTTCCACAGCGCCCACTCCAAAATAATGCACACTCGCGCTCCAACACACTCATTAAGGAGTGACTTGTTCCCAGAGTCAGAATGAACAGATGTACAAAAAGCCATTTAAAGGAGGTTGGAGGAAATAAATCAAGAGAAGTCGGGAAGCGTGTACAGCAGTTACCAGGATAACAAGACTATAAACTCTACAGCACGATCAGACAGGAGCGCTGACGGCTGATCCGAGCTGGCTGGCTCTGTTCTTCCATGCTGACAAGGCTTTGGTCTTTTCACTTACTGTGCTCTTCCTCACACCCAGGAACTGAGGAAAGGCTCTCTGAGGAGAGGGCTCTGACCTTGGGACAGGGCAGTTTCCCCAAAACAAACCAACAACCAAGACAGCCCTGTGGTCTGGAACACCGCTAACATGAGAAGGAGTGGACAGCACGGGCAGGAGCCATCCCTCTCATCCATCCAGATCTTTCCCTACTCTTCCAATATAATTTTCTCAACATCTCAGCTTGGAAAATCATTGCCACAGTCAGCATTTTCATGTCCATCTGCCCAAGCTGAGAAAGTTCACCAAAAGCCTCACAAATAGCCAGGGAGAACATTTTAGGAGAAGGCTTTCTCCCATCACCAGCCTTGCATTCACAGTGATCACTTTCACAGTGCCACCAACTCCACTCAGTTGTTACTGACACACAGCAGCAGCTACTCCCTGGGGTTTCCCTTGGCTCTCTCTCACAAGTCTCTTGGGATTTACTGGTAATTGGAGTGTTTTGCAAACTCTCAAAGATTCCTCAGTATCAGTCCACCGGTGTCTCCTTGAGCTCCTTTTCCTCAAAGACCTTGGTAGAGAGCAGCGAGGTAGGACTAGGGTAAAAAGTTTGAGTTGATTTGCTTTCCTCTGCTGGCAGAGCCCAGGAGTTTCAACTTCTCAGAATTTTAGAAAAATATTTGTGGGTCACCTTTCCAGTAGAGAGAACACTGCTCAAACAACAACCATCCAGTTTTACATTTATTCCACACAGAAGCACTAACCTGATACCAGTACTCTTTCAAGAAGCCCAAGAGATTTTCAATGTACCACTCTCCCCTCTTTTCCACTGCCTCAGATGGCACTGCCCCTTCCATGTGTGACCTCACACCACCATTCCTTAATCACAGGAAAGCAAGGATATGACACCTCAGCAGGTCACTGCTGCCTCCCTTCCATGGGCAATAGAAGGGCCAATTCTTCAGTGACCATCTCATGGGAGCGAAAAAAAAACCAAAAAAACCTACACCAGTGCAATTTTAAAGAAAGCAAACACGATAGCCTGAAGCCTTAACCACATCCCTGCCTTGATCCCAATGGCAAGGCACACAAGGGCAAAGGATCAAGGAACAATCCACCTGAGGGATGCTAGAAAGGCTGAAATTTCTGCTTTGAACAATTCATGTTACCAGCCTGTGCTTGTGGTTGGGGGGTACAGGGGTGGGTCCAAGAGAATGGGGTACAAAGAACGGGTACCAGGGAATGGGGTACAAAGAATGGGGTACAGGGGGTGGGTGCCAGGGAATGGAGGGCAAAAGGGCCACAACAAAAGCGAGTCCTGTCACTGCAGAAGATCAGAACCAACAGGGCCATAAAAGTTTTGCAAGGGCCTTGGTTTGCTCAGTCCCTCTCACACAATCTAATTAGGGCAAAGGAAATTGCTAAAGTTGCTTTTGAAAGACACTCAATGGTGAGGTCTTGAAGGCCCTAAGCTTGACAATTGGCTGCCTACATGAGGCCTAGAAGTACAGATGGAAGGCAGCTTGCTCAGGTGCCAGGCTGTCAGTTGGATTAAAATGACTCATTTATTTACCAAAGAACCTCACAAAGTGCTTTAGCTAACAGGCAGAGAGGGCCTAACGGCTCTCCAAGCTGGGGAAGAAGCTCTCGCGCCTTCCCGGCCTGCCAAAAGTCATTACTGCCGAGTGTGGAAAGCCATCAGCAGGGTAGAGACCCCCGTCGGCAGGGTGACAGATTGGGCTGCGTAATCAGAGGAGGAAGGGGAGAGCACAGAAGCTGTCAGAGGCGAAAGCTCTTGGCTGGGGCCGCCAGAAAACTGGCAAGATGAGTTAGCGTGACTGAGTAAACAGCAAACAATCTCCAAATGATCTTTCCTCCCTCCCTGGAAGAGATGAACTTGTTTAAAAGGCACATCCCAAAGGAAGCCGCAAAGAACTTTCAGTGAAGGAGAGAGAAATAAATCTGGATGAGACCCTCTGAGATACACGGCCCTTCTTTATTTTCTTGTCTGCCAGCTTATATTGTCTGGCAAAAATATTTTATGGACTATATTAATATACATATGACATAGAGCAAATTAATAAAAGGAACAGCAGGTCCCATTGCTTACTAGAGCGGAAAGATGGGTGGAGAACATGGCATAAGGGACAAGGAAAGGACAGCAACATTATCTGTGTTGCTCTTTTGTGAGCCAGGTTTCAAAATTTTGTGGGCACAAAACATGATTTCGCAGTGAAAAGAACAGAACCACCTTTCTGCAGATTTTTTTTTTTTTTTTTTTTTTTTTNTTTTTTTTTTTTTTTTGCTGATACAGAGAAGAGTGTCAGAAAAAGCAATGCCCTTAGAGGCAGGAGGTGGTCACAGAGCCTGGCTGCCCTTTGGACATCTGCGTTGGGGAGGCACCTGTAATGTGGGACTGGTGCAAAGTGTATCTCTATATTAAGGTGTCCATATGGTCCCCATTACTGTGGTAACAGGCCACCTCCTGCTTTCAATGCATTTGTCCTCCCAACATCTCTGTAAGATGGAACTGTGCTACTTTCCCCATTTTACAGATGGGGAGTTGAAGCACAGGGAGATTTTGGACACAGACAAGCAACTCACTGTGCTTAACGTGCTGACCATGTGCCAGCCGAGGCAGAGTCACCAGCACCGGCAGGAGCTGCAGCCCTGCCTTGCAGGAAATGCAAAGTGGCTTCCATTGAGGAGGAGGAGGATTACAATAAACGTGTTACCTTACACCACCCTCGTCATGGCAATCCAGGTTACTCCACATTATCTCCAATTTATGACCATTTGTGACAGGTCAGGTGCAAACCCACAACTAGTGCATGTCACCTGACATGTGGCTACCTGCCCTGTCACCCCAATTCCACATTCTCCTGCACAGAGTCTGTAGCACAGCAGGAAATCAAACCACATCTCCAGCTTCTCAAGAGGGGAATCCCATCCACCGAGATTTCTTTATCTAAATTCTTCTTCCTACCTTGTCAACAGTTGCACATTTCCTGACAGATTTTTCTTGTCACAGGCTGCATCTTCCCTTCAAACCTTCTCACCCAGGAACTCATAGCCTAGTGATTGCAACGGCTTTGCTTTCTCTTTCTCTAAAACTGAGCATTTACCTTCTTTCCAAACCCATTAAAATGGAATTTCAAAAACAAGATACATACCTGACATTTCTCAGTTTAGGCAGCGCATGCATCAAGCATAACAAAGTTTAGCTATTTATTTTTCTGAATTTACCAAACAGTTTTTATCCTCAAAACAATCTACACCACTGAATGATTTAAGCTCTACTCTCCTCCCTAGTTCTGACACTCAAGTATTACCTCTGTATACAAGGAAACCATGTTACAGTTCCACTTATGCACTGCAAAGATGCATTTTGACCTTGATCAAATCACTGAAAGGTTGTACACACAAAGCAGGACCAGAAGGTAACAAGTAGAATTTTACAGGTGACATAATATATAATTTGGCAATGCTAAATCAAACACTTCTATATACATCGCATTCCTGGCTTGAACTGTGGGCAGAAAAAAGAGAAAATTTAGCCCCTCACACGCTGAAAAAATTGCAACTGGTTTCCTTTAAGAATAATGTGCAGCAAGAACAGGAGTCATTTCAGAGCTGGAGAAGGTTTCTCAGCTCTAATTACTCCCGATCGCTGTAATTTACAGGTTTGCAGTGGGTAGAAATCGCCAAGATTCACACGTTTTCAGATCAACAGCTGCCACTATTAGAGAGCAAATCGTGCAGCCTTCTGCACCACTGCAGCAGCCTGTGGCCCCTGCAGGTCAGGAGCGAGAGGCAAAGGTGCCACCACAACCCAAGGGTGCCAGCAAACTTCAGCAGAGGACAAGAATTTTACCCTCAGCAGCCCTGGAAGGAGCTTGAAGGGGACAAGGTGAGGACAGCAGCAGAGCATGTGCTTTTCCTTCTCTGGTTGGGCTCCCCTTTCCACCTCTGCAGGTGGTTGTTTTTAACCTTGGGGTAGTTATTAAGATGGGAAGTACCACATTCCATCCAATATTCCTGGCAGTTCCAGGGCACACTACAAATCAGGATTGCATTCTACTGGCGGCATGTAGGGGGCAAGGTTCCAGCTTCAAAGGAACAGATTTTTCCAGACATAAGACCATGCAAAATGCTGGGTGGTCTCTAATATAAGACATACATTCTTCCTGTATATGGTAACTCGGAAGAAGATCATATTAATATGTTTGCAAAGAAGGCCCTAGTCCTTACTGAACATGTGAGATGCAGAAAAAGGAGCTGACTTTCCTCAAGGTCAGACAGTGAGCTGGAATTAGAGCTCAGTGCCAATTCCTCTGGTTACCCTCAGGGATCAGAAAGGCCCATTAGTGTGGAGCTGCAAAGGAACTCCAAGTTACTCACAGTGCAAAGCAAGATGCCAGTCTTGGATTTTAGGAATTCCTGGAAGACCTCTGTCCTTTCCTAGATGATTGAAAAGGAAGAATTAAAAGACTGCTTATGCACATTACAATAGAGCACAAAGCAAATCAGCTAAGGTAACAATTTAACTGTCTCTTGTTCACTAGATTATGTACAGATTCAAAAGCAAAGGAATTGGCCTCACGAATGCCAGTCGGACTCTTCCTGCAAATGGAAAAATCTGTGGCACACAGGTGTGGTCCCAGGTAGGAAGGCAACGTCTGGGGAAGCCTGGATCTATTTGGGCAAATCAGAGCAGCCAACAGGAGCACAGAAGCACAGCCTGTGTGTGCCAGAAAACAGGAACTGTTTTACATGGAGAGGGGATCCACAAAGGATTAGGCAGCACCAACAGAAGCACTGGCACACTTCATGGGCAGGACAGGCTTTTGTGGCAACAAGCAAAGCTGGGCATGTTCACTGCTGTCTGTCCAGTCACACGATGGGCAGGATAAGCCCATTTTGTTGACACAGTGATACAATCACATCACAGGAGATCAGCCTCATCATGTGCCCAGTGGGGCATGCACACAGCCACTGCTCTGACTCTGGAATTACTGAGTGTCAGGGATGCTCAGCTGCACAGTGAACTGCTGTGGGACAAGGCTTCAAAGTAACAGGGCAGGAGAGATGGCCAGAAATCTCTGCCCAAGGGGAGAGGAGGAACCCTCCCATGCCTTTCCCTTGTACTGGCAAAGGCCACCAAGGGGCTGATGACACTGGGACTGAGGCTGTTCCTTCCCACCAGGGTCAGAGGCAGGTGCTCCGCAGCCTTGTCCCTATCTCTGCTCTGCACCACCACAACTCCTGCAGCCCCCACTCCTCACACGAGCTCAGGCCCACAGGCAGGGCCATCCACAGAACCCAGATCCCAAATCACTCCCCCAGCAGTCTCTGAGCCACTGAAGGGAACTGCAGAAACCCAGTACAGCCCCTCAGCTCCCTTCAAAAGCCTCCTGCTTTGTCAGTCCCCAAACCTCCCCAAGCACATTCCAGTTATTTTAACTAACAGCTTTGGGGTGTGTTTTTCTCTTGATCAAAGCCACAAAAACTGACTCCACAACTCACATTACATCCCAATGATATTTTCTATCTCTGAGCACCAATAACCAAAGTTCTCAGCAGCACTTGGTCTTCACTTGCCAATACTACCCCTGCAACCTACACTCCCTTTTCTTCTCACCTTCCAAAATACCCTTTTTTCCATGTTTCAAGCCCTTCCCTGGAGTTCTGACTAGGAGCTAAGTGGATGTCCTGTTACTTTGATGATAGAGAAGAAACCTTACACACTTGAATCCCAGCTAGAGGTGCTGTTCTAGAAAAGAAGGGAAACTTGGGCCTTGCTGACACACTGAACCCTCTGCTGACAAAAATTAAAGAAGAGAGCATGCTGTATCTTGTTGACAATGACAGCAGCCGTGCTCAGCAGTACCATATGGGATCCACAATTTAGCTCCATTAATGCTCTTAATTTGAAGACATCAAGCACTAATTACACACTGGGTACTAAAAAGGCAAAACCCTTCCCCTGGTGCCAGCTACTTAGTGGTGTTCTGTTGGCTTAACAGCTGGTCAGGGTAGAGTTGGGCCAGACCAGGCCTGCTCACTTGCTCAGGCAGGCAGGTTGAGGAAAGGCCAGACTGCAGGGACAGCAAAGCACATGTTTCTGGTCTCCACAGGATGGGAATGAGTGAGAAAAACAATGGCTCTTCACCTCTTGTTTCATCAGAAGAGCTCTATTCATTTACCATCTCTGCTGTGCAGCTCAGAGTAGAGCAGCAGCTCTCTCCATCACAGACCAAGGGCAGGATCTGGGCCTGAACTTCCAAGGGAGACCTCTCAGCTATTCAGAGAACCTCTGCAGTGACATTTCATCTGACACTCTCCTTCTGGCCTCTCAGGCCTCTGTAGCAAGGTCCAACCTCTCCTCTCAGGCCTACCTGGCTAAAACCTAAACCTATTTTGGGGTAATCACTGTTACAATACTATTATTCCTTCCCAGAGAAAACAGCAGTCTGTCAAGACACTGCTCTTCCAAACCAAAGCCAAACTGCTCCAGTCTCATTTAACGGGGGAAACTTATTAGGTAATAATGTTTTGGGGCTTGGATAAGGTTTTCCTTTGGCATTAAAAGTCTGTCTTGACTGCATGAGAGAGAAGCACAGAGACATAAATGGTTTAGTGCACCCACTGGGAATAGAGAATGGCTGCTCTGCCTGCTGAAATAACACATTTGCCTCTTCAGGTGTGTTTTTCAGATACAGCTACCAAGGTACTTTCCAGAAATGGGACAATATCCTTATTCTCATTAGCAGATGGAAGACTGAGGCCCCTAGAGGTGAAATGACTCTTTGTCCTCTCTTCTGCCCTCCTCCTCAAAACAGCCACATAATAAATCATAGGGAATAACGAATAAAACCGCGGATCCCGACATTTGGAGAGTGCTTACTTCCTGTTCCATGTCGCCGTGCAGACGTAGAAACTGTAAGCTCACAGAGGAGAGGGATGAATGTCCAGGTTGTTCTGACTCTGACCCCCCTGAAAGGACCTTTACAAGGAGCTCATGGTAGAATTCCACTTGTTCACAGCTGGAGAAAAAGATGATCATCTTGTGGCGCTTTTCAAACTGCAAGAAGAACAAGAGAATTGCACATGACCACTTCCAAAGGCCTCTCCCAATTCCCCAATCATGAAAAGATCCAGGTGGTTTACACTTCTGGAGATGTAATTATCTGGGAAAGGATTACACAGTCTGACACCAAACAGTGAGCCCACAACAGAAGAATGAGTACATGCTGCACAGGGATCTCTCTGGCAGCATGAAAGACACAACAGCACCTCAGCTCTCTTGTGGTTCAAGATGCACTTCAAAGCCCTGGATCTAATCCATGCTATCCTCAACAGAGGAACAGATAAAGGAGTTGGAAAGGGCAAAGGGCTACTTAGTAATATAAATGCAAACAGAGTCTCACCTTGCATTTCTGCAGGATAAAAGCTGCTAACGTGACAAGCCTCAGTTTGCTGGGGACAACCATGACATACTGCTGGAGTGTCTCTGGAACAGCAAAGTTTTTCTGCTCCATGCAGTTGGATGAACTGCTGGCTTCCCTATCTGTTTGTGATGCTGGTTCAGGCAGCTTCTGGATTTCATCTGCTATGGAAATGCTGACGGGGTCATTCAAGCTGATATCGGCCAGGCGTGTCACTCCTAAACCACAGAAAATGAGAAATCCATGAGACCCAGTCTGGCCTGGGATGATGCACTCAGAAAAAAAAAAAACAACTAGCACAATTCCAGTGGAAAGGAGTGGAGGGCAAGAACCCAGTGAGCCACCTTCAGACACTGACAGAATCCCTTCACAAACCTCAGCCTTTTTAGGGCTTACCAGGCTTAGCTGCTGTGGACTCCACCAGAACCTTGACAAGACACTACTTCAGCTGACTGTGCTATTTTACAGCACATAAATGTCCTTATGGACAGACAGCATTTGGCAGGCCTACTTTTAAATGTGTGTGGAAAAATCCCAGCAGATCTTCACTCAATCAAGAGTGCAGGAGGTCTGGTTCAGTTCCTGCCTCAGCAGCTGACTGCTTGTATGGTACAGAGCAAAGTACACAACAGCTCTCTTGCCATTAGCTTTTTGCCTTAATTCTGCATTTGTAAAGCAAACAAATGAACTTGCAGGTTCATGGTGACTTTGCTATGGAATCTGGGAGACATATGTGGAGACCACGGAAGTACACTGACAGAAATTCCAGTAATGAAGGAAGTGCCATAGGCCAAAGAATTTAACAGAAATTAATAGGAAATCAATTCCACTCCTGCAAAGGGCTTCAGACTGGGCTGTAGTAGAGGCAGACTCAACCAACTATGCTGCAGTTGCCTGTGCATTATTCAGCTACAAGAGCCCCCATCTGTCCATAACCCACCTTCAGTGAGGGTGGCTGAGAGCAGCACATTCTGACGTGTCTCTCTCTCAGCATTCAAAGCATTGAGTATCACAGCCACATCCTTCTCAAAGCCCAGGTCCAGGATCCTACAGAAACAGCAGAGATGGTTAAAGGTGCTGTAGGAAGGTGAAACTCTTAATACTGCATGACATCTTTGCAGTGAATAATTGTCCAACAATCTGTCCAAAGCGGGTATTTTATCCTAATCCCAGACATCTGGTGCTTGGCTGAGGCCACTGAGCATGAATGGATTAAGATCACACTCTCTCTCATACTTTAAAAAAAATATTTGGTGAATTATGATGCAGAGGGTATTGTAATAATTTTCCATATCTGAACACTTGGAAATTTACCTGTCTGCTTCATCAATGATCAGCCACTGAGTACGACGGAAATGAATGCATTCTGTGGACTTGATGTGATCAACCAGGCGGCCAGGAGTGGAAATGAGAATATTTATCCCTTTCCGTAATCTGGGCAGATTTAAAAACAAAAAATAAAACCCAGGCAAGAGAAAGAAAAGAAAGAAAAAACAACTCCATGCAGGTTAGCATGGAATAAGTCCCAGAGTGAAGAACTGGAACCTACAGAGGGACAGTAAAATCAGGGACTGCACTTTCTCACTGAGAAAAACTAATTTTTTTTTTGCCCAGCTAAAATTTATCCTTGATCATCACTGATACTCTGATACTCAGAGGCACACTCACTGCTAAGGACAGGGTGGAAAGAAATATTAATAATACTAAAAAAAAAATCTAACATACCCCATCTAGGTTTTCTTTTCTAATTGAGTACTTGTTTTACTGTCAAGAGTAAACTTCTTTTTGTGTATGCTTATATAGAGAGAAATGAAAATTCCATTTTGGATTACCAGCTTACAATTCAATTCTTGAAAAGGGGAAAGAAAGGGAATTTTAACACCAGGAAATCTCTTCTCCAGAAAGCAATTTCCCCCATAACAAATACAGTTGGTGGTAAGCAAATACAGGTATTGTCAGAGAGGGAAAAAAATACTGACACGAGAGATCATCTTCTCAGAAGGCTCATCAACATTTTAGAAATAGAATCAACTGGGGGAAGTGAAGGTATCCTGCTGACCCAGCCACTCTGCCTGTGTAAGATCCAGGGGATCACAGCGTGATCCAAGCTTGCCATCCTCCCTCCCAGTAAGAAAAACATTCTGAAGAAGAGTAGCAGATAGTCTGTAGAGCACAAGGTCCCAAATTACAGTTTATGAAGTTGGTTTCTCACCTGGCTTTTTCTGATTTTCTCTTTTCTCCCCCCATCAGCACTCCAGGCACAATCCAGGTAAACGGCTACAAAAAAGAAAACCAAGACCAGCAATGATTCTTCTTAATAACAAGACAAAGCCTAAACAAAAAATGATGCTTCTTGGCAAAAAGAGAGAGGATGGGGCTGACAGCACTGTGCATGTGATGTGATCACAGCTCCAGCGCTAAAAAAAAGACTTGTAAGTCTCATTTTAAGACTTATAAATTTATAAGACTTATAAATAATGAGGAAGTACCCTATTATTCCAAGGAAAAATGAAGAGGGGGTGGAAATATGGATCAGATAAATAAATGATTTAAACACCTTCTAGCCCAATGGTAAGATACTCTGCCTCAATTACAAGGAAAGCACTATCATTTAATGATTTTAAAAGCCTTCTCATTTCTCCAGTCATTCAGCTGGCAAAGCAGTTCCCCAAGTCCTGCTCCCCATCTGAAACCCATCTGTCCAGTATTAGTTTCAGTAAAACGTTCCTTGTCACCACGAGAGTTTCCATTCATAACTCAGCCCGAGACAATGAAGGTATTTCTACAAACAAATGGCTGTGAAAATCAACTGTGCTTGTTTATCAGCACATGTGCAACTAGGGTGCCATAATTAATCACTTAATTGCTCATGTAATAATTTAAAACATGCCACAGGGAAATCACACACTTAAACACATTTATCTTTAAGGACCATACATCTTGCCAGGTGCTGGATTTCCTTAAAGCTCCAGCTGAATTCACAGGAACTGAAGTTGTTTAGCTCCTTACAGGAATAAGAACACAGAGCATTGAATTCTTACCTTAAGTAGTTTCTGGATTGTATCAAAACTTTGGAGTGCAAGCTATGGAAATCAACAAAAGGAAATGAGTTCTGACAAAGTCTCTGCAGACTCAAAAGCTAGATTACAAATCCCTATGGCTCAAAAATCTGTAAATTAATCTAGTTAGGTATATCTGAATTCTAAATGCATCCTTAGTTTTTCCTTTAGAAACTGCTTATTAATTTTTTCTCCTGAATAATCTCTCTTTTATTGTATTTTGACCTGTTCAAAAACCTCTCTACTGGCTCAGTTCCACGAGCCAGCTCTCAGGACAAGAGAGACTTCTGCTGGCTTCTGTGAATACCCTGGGGAGAAAACAAACTACAGGCACAGAAGATTTTGCTCCAGAGGAAGAATAAACGGGAAAATTATAGAAATTATGGAAAAAAAAACCACCATGAAAAGGAAACACATAGGTCAATTCTCTTCTGGCAGCCCTCACTGTTCCCCATCTGACCCATGGAGTGATTGTGAGCTATCTCTGCATTTCTTTTCTCAAGGAAGGTTATTGCTTCTATTACCAAATAATACCAGTTGTAATCACAAATTATCTTCCTATGTATTCTCAATGGCAGGCCTTTAAATGAGCTTACACACAGTTTCCTCCATGCTTAGTATTCACATGCATCCTAAAGAGGCAGTAAGTTGTTGCTGTAAAAATTTAAATGGCGTCAGAGCCTTCTCCTTTCAGGTAACAGAGATATTGCACTGCAGACTGCATAAAATATTGGACCCCAAATGAGATACCTGCAATCAATTCTCCACATGGAAGTTATTATCATTTGACATACCAAACAAAAATCAAAAAGGCTGATAACCTCTACTGACAATGCCTTTGCAATTACAAATAATATGAATTAAATGGAAGAGTTCAATGGAGAAACCAACTCTTGGAGGCCTCAGCTTCAGCACTGACTTATGGATTTGAAAAAACAGCTTTAAAAATGAAACACTTGCATAAACCTACATATTTGCAAAGCTGAATTTCGTTGTTTTTACTCATTCCCCCTGTATGAGTGAGGCATGAGGCCTGCACTGAGCCAGAGAGGTTCTGCAGGCTCCACAAAGATTTTTAGCTGCAGGAGGAGAACTGAGAAACTCCTCCTTTCTTACTCTGGTTGGCAGCGAACAAAAATGACAACACTTTTTGTGAGGGCAAGATCTGAGAAAAAGGACTTAACAGTGTTTTCTGACTCTGGGGAATTCTAGTGGACCCACATGCCCATGCCCAAAAATCAGTGTTCCAAGAGACTGAGAAAGGAAAAGCCACCTACCTCCCTGGTTGGGACGAGCACGAGCGCGTAGGGGCCATCGCTGCGCTGCAAACACACAAGAGCAGAGCTCTGAGAGGAAGCAGCACTGAACAGAGCCTTCCACACCTCCCTGCTCTCAGCCAGCACAGGGTATTTCTGCCCCACAGCTTTTAAAAAATCTACTTTTTCACGTATCAATCCTGCACTGCCTTCTCCTCCCTGCTGGGAAAACTGCTCACAGTCAAACCCAACATTTTATTGCACACACTCATTGTTTCACTCCTGTGTTCCCGAGCTGCAGGAATGCTCTCCTGTTTGATGCACAGCAACAACCTGTAGGTAGCAGCAGCAGGGAGTGACAATCCAGGATGGGCTGGAAATGCCTCAACCCTTCAGTCAGGATGATCTCTTTCCATAAAATGCTCAAGATCTGCAGCAGCATTTTCTGGTGTACGATCCAAATTGGGAGCAATTACCCAATCCCACTCCACACCAAAGATTAAAAACTTACTCCCCCTAAAGACATGGCAGTAACCTTTGTTTTCAGTTCTCCCAGCTTCCATTTCTTCTGCTCTCTACCTTCTCCACACCTGATAATTTAGCCCATTTCCAGTTTATCCTGCTGCATGGAGCAATGGGGAATGGCTAATATTGATCTTGTACCATCCACACCTCAATAGAACTGGAAAATCCCATCTGTCACATGTACAAACAAAGAGGAATGTGGACTGCTTGCACGAAAAAGAGACAGTAATGACTACAGGAGCTGGATTTTATTTTTATTAATCTTAGTATCAAAAGCAAATATATTTAGTGCTGTTGAACCTACCTGTATTTTGGATTCCATTCCTTGCAAAGACTGCACAAGTGGAATTCCATAGGCAAGAGTTTTACCTTTTTGAAAGAGAAAAAATAAGAAAACTTTCTATAAAAAAAAGAAGTGGCAATTACAACAGTCCAGCAAACCAAAGCACCATTTGTCCCACCATCCTTAAACTACAGTCAGAGTCTGGAAAAGTTTCAATTAAGTAGGAAGTTTCCAGAGTGGAATATTGACAAGCAATTCAACAAAGGGTTAATTAGGAAAGAGAGGTGGTGGTATCCCACTAAGATCTACCTAAATAAATGCAGTTAACACACCCTAAGGAAGGAGACCGACAGTTCAACACTGACCTGAACCAGTCTGAGATCTCACCAGGGCATCTCTGCCTTGCAGGAGCACAGGAATTGTTTGCTTCTGAACACTGGGTGACAAACAAAGCAGGGCAGGAAACGCAGATGCAACACAGGACAGAATTCCAAGATTTTAACACACAGTGACTGTCTCAAAATTCTTTATCCCAAATTCTCCCACTCGTCTCTGCAGTGCAGCTACATCACCTGAGGTGATTTCTAAGCAAAGCCACTGGATAGGCATCAGATGTGATAAATTCAAAGAAGATGGGTTTATGATTTAATACCAAACTAGAAGGCAGAACTTCCTACAAACCCCAAAGCAAACAGGACAGTACTGTGGTTTTCACAAGCCAATTACACATAATGAAACAATCACAGCTAATTGGCTTTTAGGGGTAAACTGCAATGTGTTGATTTGCTTACCTGGTCATGCTACATATGTTTAGGACAGTGTTTATCGTGGAGATCTAGAGAGATAATAAAGAGCAATAAAGGTTTTATTGCCAAACTGTTCCTTTTGCTACTTCTTGTACTAAGACAGGATGAAACACAGAAGACTGACATTTATTCTCTGCATAACTGGTCCATAAAGTTCCCATGTCCTCAAAATGCTTCTTACTTAATTAGAATTATACCATTGCTGGTTTTCTGTGGTTTTTTGGTATTATAGCTGCAAATAGTGAAGAGGGCTGGGATTGTGTCTGGGGACAGGTCAGGACATGGGCCAGCACCTTGAGTGACAAAATCAGGTGAAGTATCCAGGTCACCATGAATAAAGGCTCTCTGACCTGCCCCCCAGCCAAAAATCCATGTTTTTGTGGCATGTAACCTTCCTGCCACTCACCAGATGTGGGTGGAGGTCCAGCTGGCTGAAGGAATCTGTAGTGAAAACATTTTCTTGCACCTGCTGCACTTCTTTTCTGAGTTAGGGGAAACAAAACCAAAACACACGGTAAGGTTAAAAATGATACAACACCATTCTACATAATCAGCAATAAAACAAGCAACAGCTCTGCCAAGCAGAGGTGACAATTCAAGACACTGAATTTCAAAGCATTGCAAGAGGTTTTTTCCCTCCCATTTGTCAAAAATACCTGTGAATTTCTGGGATGTCTGGGTTGTTTTTAAACAGGCTGGATGTCTTAATGAAAGGTCTGCTCTTCTGGCTTTCATTTTGTTTGTCAGTCAACTGCTTCTTAGGAACAGGTTTTTGTGATGAGCTTGCCTCCTCCCTCCTGTCAGCCTCCGTGGCACCCTTCCTGAAGGTGTTTATGGATAATTTACGTTTGCGTTTCACGGGTGGGTTTCCATGTGGTGACTGGAGCTTCCTTTTCAGAGCACCAGATTGCTTTAAAGTGAACAAACAAACCGCATCAGCAGTGACTGGAGTCAACACAAACATCAGCCCACAGCAGAGCCTTATTTTTGGAATCCCCCACTCCATGACTAAAGAAATTAAAGTTGGCCTCTGCAGCCACACAACTCCTACTCCAACGATCCACCACCGCGCCTGAGACTTCTGACACTACTGAAATGCGAAGAGCAATCTGAAGCCGTATCTAGTGCTCATCTCGAAAGGATTTCATTCAACTTCTCTAACGACTGGGCAGAACATGCTTTAAAAATGTCTCTCAAATGCATTTTAAAGCCTCTGCAGACGAAACGAAGGGCTGGGAGAGCATCGCCCACCCCCATCAAAGGTGAGTCAGGGCAGCGCTGTCTGCCGCAGCCCGCCCGCTCCCGCAGCTCGGAGGAGCCGGATCTGCCCGAGCCCTCCCGGGGAGCCACCTGCGAGCCCCGGGGCCGGATCAGCTCCGGCTCGGGCGGGGAGGGGAAGCCAAAAGCTCCATTTAACAACTTGTCCGACGCTGCCTCCCTGCCGTGTCACGGTCCCGCAGGGTCCCGCGTCCCGTATACAGTGTCCCCTGTCCCGCAAGATCCCGTGTCTCATATCCCGTGTCCCGTATACCGTGCNTCCGACGCTGCCTCCCTGCCGTGTCACGGTCCCGCAGGGTCCCGCGTCCCGTATACAGTGTCCCCTGTCCCGCAAGATCCCGTGTCTCAAATTCCCTGTCCCGCAGGTTCCCGTGTCCCGTATCCCGTATGGTCCTGTGTTCCGTGTCCCCTGTCCCGCAGAGTCCCATGTCCCACAGACCCCACACCTCTCCCTCTCTTTCCCCTCCACTCGTACCCGGCCGAGGCCGCGCATCCCCACGCCCGCCGCCATGTCCCTCCCGCTCCTCCGCAGGGCCCCGGGGCCGCCCCTCGCCCGGCCCGGTCCGTGAGTGCGGCGCGGCGGTGGCTGCGGAGCCTCCCCCCGAGCCCGGAGCCCACAGCGGCTGCCCCGCGGTCCCCGCGGGGCTGTGGAGGCTCCNCGGCGGTGCGGCGAGAGCCGGCGGTACGGCTGCAGCACGGCGCCAGCGGGTTGGAGCCGCTGGCCTGGTCCGAGGATCACCGGGTGTCGGTGAGCACGGCCCGCAGCATCGCCGTGCTGGAACAGCTCAGCGACGTGCACAGCGGCGGGCAGGACATGGTCATCCACCGCACCGCCGTGCCCGCGCCCGGCGCCGCCTGCATGCTCAAGGTGAGCGCCCGGCACGGCCTCGTCAATGTGTATGAATGTCTAAAGGGGGAGGTGGCAAGAAGAGGGAGGCAGGGGAGGTTCAGGTTGGACATCAGGAGGAATTTCCTCACAGGAAGTGTGATTAGACGTTGGAATGGGCTGCCCAGGGAGGTGGTGGAGCCACCGTCCTTGGAGGTGTTCAAGGAACGACTGGATGTGACACTCGGGGCTCTGGGCTGGGTGACATTGTGAGGACTGGTCACAGGCTGGACTCGATGAGCTCAAAGGCTTTTCCAACTTTAATGATTCTGTGGTGCCAAGCTATAAGACAAGAGAAATGGGCGTAAACTGATAGACACGGAGCTGCACCTGAACATGAGAAGAACTTCTGTCCCGTGTGGAATCCAGAGAGGGTCTGGAGTCTCCTCCACTGTGGTCCCTTCCAGCCTGACCCATCCCGGGATTCTGATCCCCCTCTTGGGGAGCTGCCCCTGCCCTGCTCAGAACTTGCTGCAGAGTCTTTTTCTTTAAAAGGACAAGGGAGAGAAAACCATATCCCAATGGTGTCCAGGGACTCTGAAGTTCCGCAGTTTTTCTGAGGATCATTTGAGCTCCAGTACAGTTATTTCAATACAATTTTAAGTAGGAATCTTCCTTTGTTTTGCTACCTAAGCTGAAGGATTTTTGCAGCAGGGATTTCTCTGGTCTNGGTGGAGCCACCGTCCTTGGAGGTGTTCAAGGAACGACTGGATGTGACACTCGGGGCTCTGGGCTGGGTGACATTGTGAGGACTGGTCACAGGCTGGACTCGATGAGCTCAAAGGCTTTTCCAACTTTAATGATTCTGTGGTGCCAAGCTATAAGACAAGAGAAATGGGCGTAAACTGATAGACACGGAGCTGCACCTGAACATGAGAAGAACTTCTGTCCCGTGTGGAATCCAGAGAGGGTCTGGAGTCTCCTCCACTGTGGTCCCTTCCAGCCTGACCCATCCCGGGATTCTGATCCCCCTCTTGGGGAGCTGCCCCTGCCCTGCTCAGAACTTGCTGCAGAGTCTTTTTCTTTAAAAGGACAAGGGAGAGAAAACCATATCCCAATGGTGTCCAGGGACTCTGAAGTTCCGCAGTTTTTCTGAGGATCATTTGAGCTCCAGTACAGTTATTTCAATACAATTTTAAGTAGGAATCTTCCTTTGTTTTGCTACCTAAGCTGAAGGATTTTTGCAGCAGGGATTTCTCTGGTCTTCAGGGGAGCATCTGACTTTTTACGAAGATGGCAGATGTGGGTGAATACCTTATTAAATAATACTTTTGTTGTTGTGAATCTGATTTTATTTTCCAAAACAATGCTGAGAATATGGAGTGGAGTTGAAATATTGAGTATTTACATATTATGCCAGGTATCTTTAAAAGAACAGAAGTATGAAAACAGGTTCTTTGATTCAGCAGACAAAAATTCAGTAGCTGAGTGTCAAAACTATGCAAATTCAGGGCATTAATGAAGCTGAAGTCTTTAGGAGTGACATCAATTAACCAGTGTAGTGTTGGTTGTGATTGCGGATGCTCTGTTTCAAGACAGAATTAATTCCAGGAAAATCTTAATTAAAAAAAAAAAAAGCTGTACAATTGTTTTAAAGGTTCTTTTTGTTCTCTTTTAGGTTGGCCCAAAGAAGGAGGTGGCTGAGTGTAAAGAGAAATTTGCCAGCTCAGTAGATCCCACCGTCAGCCAGACATTTATGCTGGACCGAGTGTTCAACCCCGAGGGGAAGTCCCTGACACCCATGAGGGGGTTCAAATATTCCAGCTGGTCCCCTCTGGGCTGTGATGCCAACGGGAGGTGCCTGCTGGCGGCCCTGACCATGGACAACCGCCTGACCATCCACGCCAACCTCAACCGGCTGCAGTGGGTGCAGCTGGTGGACCTGACCGAGCTGTACGGCGAGCGCCTGCTGGAGGCCAGTTACAGGCTGTGTAAGGCTGACACTCCCTGCGGGGAGCTGGGAGACTTCCCCGAGTTCCAGCGGCGGCACAGCATGCAGGCCCCGGTGCGCATGGAGTGGTCAGGCATCTGCACCACCCAGCAGGTGAAGCACAACAACGAGTGCCGGGATGTGGGCAGCGTGCTGCTGGCCGTGCTCTTCGAGAATGGCAACATCGCCGTGTGGCAGTTCCAGCTGCCCTTTCTGGGGAAGGAGTCCATCACTTCCTGCAATACCATCGAGTCGGGAATCAGCTCCCCCAGCGTGTTGTCCTGGTGGGAGTATGAGCACAACAACCGGAAGATGAGCGGGCTGATCGTGGGGAGCGCCTACGGCCCGGTGAAGATCATCCCTGTCAACCTCAAGGCTGTCAAAGGCTACTTCACGCTGAGACAGCCTGTGGTCTTGTGGCAGGAGATGGACCAGCTGCCCGTGCACAGCATCAAATGCATCCCTCTCTACCACCCCTACCAGAAATGCAGCTGCAGCCTGGTGGTGGCTGCCAGAGGCCCTTACGTGTTCTGGTGCCTCCTGCTGATATCCAAAGCGGGGCTGAACGTCCACAATTCCCACGTGACAGGGCTCCACTCCTTGCCCATTGTCTCCATGACTGCAGACAAGCAGAATGGCACGGTGTACACCTGCTCCAGCGATGGCAAGGTCAGGCAGCTCATCCCCATATTCACAGACGTTGCTTTAAAGTTTGAGCACCAGCTGATCAAGCTCTCGGAGGTGTTTGGCTGTGTCAGGACTCACGGAATTGCTGTCAGCCCCTGCGGGGCGTACCTGGCGGTCATCACCACTGAGGGCATGGCCAACGGGCTGCACCCGGTCAACAAAAACTACCAAGTTCAGTTTGTCACCCTCAAGACTTTTGAGGAGGCAGCTGCACAGCTCTTGGAATCTTCTGTTCAGAACCTTTTCCGGCAAGTGGACTTGACGGATCTTGTACGCTGGAAAATCTTGAAGGATAAGCACATTCCTCAGTTCTTACAGGAAGCACTGGATAAAAAGATAGAGAGCTGTGGTTCCACTTACTTCTGGAGGTTTAAGTTGTTTCTCTTGAGGATTTTGTACCAGTCGATGCAGAAAGCCCCCTCAGAGGTCACGTGGAGACCTTCACACGAGGATGCCAAAATCTTGATATCAGATTCCCCTGGGATGGGCAGCACTGAAGATGATCAAGAGGAAGGAACTTCGAAACAAGCCAGCAAGCAGAGCCTGGGCGACACAGGCAAAGGTGTGGACATTGATGACACTGCAGAGGATTCTCTCCATCAGTCAAGTGACACTGGAGGCCGTGAACCAATGGTAGAAAAGCTTCTTGAAATACAGGCACAGATTGAGGCTGTAGAAATGCACTTAACACGAGAACACATGAAAAGGGTGCTGGGAGAAGTTTACCTGCACACGTGGATTACAGAGAACACCAGCATCCCCACCAGAGGGGTCTGTGACTTCTTAATGTCCGACGATGGCTACGATGACAGAACGGCACGAGTAAGTGGCACCTCTGCTCGGGGGATTCTGTGTCACTGTCACTTCCTTCTCTCTCCTCCTGAAAATACAGCTGGGCTGGGAAAGAGAGCTGTGGTCATGTCATCCTTGCCTGTCAGATTCTGTAGAGCATTCAGCTTAAATTGTCCTTCCTTGATATTGTGAAATAGGAGGGAATGTAAATACAGATGTTGAAATTTGGATCAGGTACAATAAAGAATCATGATGCCCAAGTTTTTGCAGAACAGGGGAGAGGACTGGGGTTATTGTGCTGCTGTCAGTGGGTTTAGAACAGGAACTGATTGAAGGATGTTTTGTTTTCATTACTAAGTTTATTTAGTCTATCATCTTTACACAACTCAACTTCAAATGTATTTCCTCTGGTCAATCACACTGCAATTCTAACGTTAAGAGCTGCAGAAGTCTCTCTTCTGAAATTACTGTTCAGGTGATCCATCAGGTGTTGTCATTGCTCCCTGAGCCTTCAGTGCACAGATCAGTTTCAGAGGGTCAGAAAGTGGTTGTGTTTTATGAGTTAAACCCAGGGATTCAGAACTTCATGCAGGACATTAAATTAACCCAGCTGACTGAATGCCTTTGTTACAACACACATGGCCAGCACTTTCAGGCACACTGGCACTTACTGCACTACAATTAATGAGCATAACTGAATGCTTGGCCATGATAGGAACACTTCCCAAACTTGCAGCATCCCTACCAATGTCAAAGCCTAACTGCAAGGACAGTATCCAGCCTGCTGTAATGTGCAGAGGAAGCATTTGTGGCGGGAGGTCAGTGGCCAGTGAAGCCTGCACAGGGCACTGAAGTTCTCTGAATACAGAGGGGAGACAAAGGCACCTGTGGCTGCATCAGCCTCACAGTTCTTAAAACTCAATGACAGGAATTGTTCAGGTGTCTCTGCACCTCTTTGTATGAGCAGAGAACAGTTGTTTTCATACCCAAATCCTTGAATCACCTGAACTCTAAAAATCCACCTTTATATTGCATCCAGAGAGACAGAGGAAGGAAGCACGTGTCCATCACTGGTGTTCTCCCTGTTGGCATCACAGCCAAGTGTGGCCATCAGTAACTCACTGATGCTCTGGCACAACTGCTGGGTTGTTCTGGCATCCAATTACTATTAATTGAAGGTTTGAGAGGTTGCTTTTCTTATCTCAGAAGAATCTTGTTTCTTTTTTTGTAGTGGTGAAAAGCGACTTCTAAATTGTATTTTATATATTCCATTTGCTGTCACACTTAAAAGGTCCCTGGGATGTGGTTTATATCTATTGAAATGTCACAGACAAATTTGATCACATAAATGTTCTGCTATAAATGTTGTACTCCCAGATGACTGCTGAAGACATCCAGGGAATTTCTGAATAGGAATTTTTTTTTAGCACATCCACTGTGATAGGCATGAAGGAAAGCATTGCTGTTATGGTCAGTGTATCAGTTCTTTCAGTACTTTTAAAATTTGCAAGGAATTACTGTTTTTAAAATCTGTATTCCTTTAGTATGGGACAGAAATCTTTAGGAGAACAAAAGGAGAATAAATGAATATTTACTGATACACTGTATTTCTTACACTTTGATTTGTTTGGATTCAGCTTATTCTGTGTCACTCTGAAGTCACAGTGAGTTGTTCCCAGCCTGAGCTATCTCACTGAGTGCCTCCTGTGTGTTCCAGGTGCTGATTGGGCACATCCTGAAGAAGATGAACAAACAGACCTTCCCCGAGCACTGCAGTTTGTGCAAGGAGATCCTGCCCTTCACAGACCGCAAACAGGCAGTCTGCTCCAATGGCCACATCTGGCTCAGGTAATGGGCTCAGTCACCCAGAGCTTGTCCCCTCCTCTGGAGAATTCAAACATCCTCCAGGAGCTCACTGAAACTCTCGTCAGGAGGGAAAAGGCATGAAGCATCTTAGCCATGCTGCAGTGTTTTCTGTCCTCTCCATAAGAGCCAGGGCACTGGAGGTTGGATTTGGTTCTCTTAATAATAAAATGCTTTTGAGCATCTTTTTTGGGGGGAATATGGGGTCAGGGAGAAAGCAGGCAAGGGAAAATTGAGAACAAGTCATCCTTTGGAACATCAGTTGAAAGTGGATTTGCTCAGGCTCCTTCAGCATTTGAAAACAAAAGCAGTTTAACAAGAAATGATTGAGAACAGGCACATTGAGAAGTCAGACAAATTCTGGAACATTTAGAAAGTGAAAATGAAATCTTCCTGTACCTCTGTGGCAGATTGTCCCTGGAGCTGTGGCAAGTCACTAGTTTGTCACAGAGAAAAGCTGTGCCTAAGTGTGTGCTAATTTGGGTCAATAGTCATTGCCTTAAGGACCCCCTGGTTCTCCCCTGTGCAGTAGGGCCTCAAGCTTTTCTGCAGTAGGGCCTCAAGCTTTTCAACTCCTCTACTGTATGCTAGAACTTTTTGTCAATGATATATTGATTTTTGATCTTTCATTTTTGTGTCCATATGCAATTTGGTACACTTGGCAAGTTTCATTTACCTAAATAAATAAATTAATGATATTTAATGTGGTTCATTACTGCCTTTACTCTCAGAAAGCAAATTGTGAGCAGAACCCAGCCTCCAGTCAGGGCACAAGAGCAGGTCATAAAACAATAAACCCCAAACCTCTTGATAAAACTGCTTGTCCTTTTACAGGTGCTTTCTAACCTACCAGTCCTGCCAGAGTTTGGTGTACAGGAGGTGTTTGCTTCACGACAGCATTGCACGGCACCCAACCCCAGAAGGTAAAATGTTCCTGGGGCCAAAAGGGGCAGGACTGGGGCTTTTAAACTTGTATCTACAAAATAGCTTGAATTAGTTTCACTGACTTTACTCTTTTAGGCAGTCCCATGTGTGTCTCTGCATTTCACAGTGTCCTGGTGTTGTCCGGGCATTAGTGATATGTTAATTGCAAATTAATAACTGCAGAAATTGAAGTGTAAATCCCACAGTTTAATGAAATCTGGGTAAACATGTAATCTGTGCTGGAATGAATGCTCCAGCAGTTAGTTTGATACTCAAGTTGAATAGATCAGCCTCCAGTCCTGCAAGAAGGATGAAGAAACAGGAACCAAGGACTGTCTTATGTGAGGGATCTAATTTCAGTTCAGAAAATGAGAGCACTGCAGCTGTGCCGTGGTGATCCTTTACATTTTTTTCCTATATAGCTATGAGCGAGTAAGGATAAAGCTTGGAGTGTTTCACCTTAATTTTGTCCCCTGCTGAGGTGGAATTTAAACTGCCATTACTTGAAATTTCAGGGCAGAAACAGAGTTGGATTTCACTGAATTCTCAGTCACTCCTGCATGTGAATATATGCAAACTGTCCAGGATTCCTGTTGAGTTTGTGCATCTCAGGTGTCATTCCTCTGTTCATCTCTACCTCCAGCTTTAAACAACTTGTTTTCTTATTTGCAGATCCTGAATGGATCAAGAGGTTATTGCAGGGGCCTTGCACCTTCTGTGATTCTCCTGTGTTCTAGAGAAAAGCTGTGTCAAGACTGAAAGTATTTTCTCTACTGCATAAGCTCCTTTCAGCCTGGGAGGATACAGAGACAGGAACACAGACTCTGCTGGAGGGGGAACACCTTGTCCACAGCCCTGTATATAGAACATCACAGGTTCTACAAACTCCTGAGACCCAGAGCCCATTCCATGCTCCAGAAACAGGAATACACCTGGAAGAGCCAGTTTAAAGCTGCTTGGCAATGCACCCATGGAGCCTCAGCAGCTGGACACTGACAAGGAACTGGAGGGTTGAGCAGAGTGGGAATTGTCCTTTCTGCCTGATACTGGTGTCAATTCCCAAAAGCTGGGATGGAACAGCAGAGCTGCCACTTGAATGGTCTTGGTGGGTAGAGAAGGCTCCAGCTTGCAGTGCTCTCCTTTGCTTTTTAACCACCCTTGCATTTGCTGTAGAACATGGAACTCTCCAGATAATCCATGGTTCCAGTGTCTTGCCCAGAGAAGCAGATGCCAGTTACAGCCACATGAAAGAGTTTGGCCGTTGCATGAATTTCACTGAAAGTCTAGAAGAGTAACTGCCTCAGAAATGTAACAGTGTTTCAGTCAGGAGGGTGATATTGGCTGCCTGGGTCAAATAGGGAACAGTAAGGATAATTTTTAAATATAATAATTATTAAACTAATAGCAATTAGCTTAAACACTAATATATATACATATATATATGAAATTTCCAATGCTCTTAAGTCTCTTGCCCCTTTCTTTTTCTGAACTAAGTTCTAACTCCTTCACAGCTCTTGCCAGTGTATTTGCCTTTGGTTTCACTTAACCCTCTACCAAGAGGAATTCTCTTTTCCAGACAAACTCAGTTACCAAAAGCATTACCAATTAACACTACTGTCAATTAAATTGAGAGTCTCCCTCATACAGCACTTGAGTTTTACACAGATCTGACACATAAATTATCACTCCCAGCTGACAGTTTTTCTTTTCACAATAGCACAAAAAAAACCCAAAAGAAACAGAACACCCCAAACCCAACCCCACCATGGCTGACAGGCTCTAGGTAGGGCCAAGGATGATGGTGAAGCTCTTTGTATATCCCAGAATGGTTTGGGTTGGAAGGGATCATAAAGCTCATCTCATTCCACTCCTCCCATGGGCAAGGACACCTTTTGCTAGCCTAGGGTGCCCCAAGCCCTGTCCAGCCTGGCCTTGGACACTTCAGGGATCCAGGGGCAGCCACAGCTT
Organism: Rhabdornis inornatus; assembly: GCA_013397075.1. NCBI lineage: Eukaryota > Metazoa > Chordata > Aves > Passeriformes > Rhabdornithidae > Rhabdornis > Rhabdornis inornatus. The sequence continues at coordinate 71,574 of VWZS01000747.1, read as the reverse complement.
CTCTGGGCACCCTGTGCCAGGGCCTGCCCACCCTCACAGGGAAGGATTTTTTTCTAATATCCCATCTAACCCTTTTAAAGCCATTCTCCCTTGCCCTGTCACTCCAGGCTCTTGTAGAAAGTCCATCTCAAGTGGCTGAGCCCAGAAATTTATTTTGCCTTCTAATTGTCGTATCAGAAAAAACGTATTTTCTTTTGCCATCTGTTCCTACAGAGAGCAGAATCCTTTTCAACCTCCTATGCAGTGTTAGAGGATTAATACCTCCCAAATGTGTGTGGTTACTTGGTACAGTTTGTATTGTTAACTCTAATCTATGCTGTCAAATAATCCTGAGTTTGTGTATTTCCATTCTGCAGAGTACCAATCGCAGAGGTGATTCCTGTCTGTGATTCCTGACACTTTCACTGTGTGGGAAGTGCTCCACAGCTGTTGAGAAATCATGGAATTGTGCTGACACTCTCAGTGTCCCACCAGTGCATGTGTGATTGGTGCTTGTTTCCTCGATTCAATGACTATGCATATTTTGTTAATGTTCCTTCACCTTTAATAGGAGCACATTTTTTTCGGCAAACATTCAAGAAGTCAGCTGTCCTTCTGCTCAGTGTCTCATGCATTAAGCATGATCGTGCATTGACTGAGAAAAACATTACTGTAATAGCCTAGGAACAGCAGAAGCACATTCATCTGTAAAATAATTAGCTTTGTTTGTAAATATCCTTGGAAGTGATACCATAATTGTATTAAAGAAACATTTAGTTTTTTATTGCTGTGCATTGAAAATTGAAATTACTTCAGTGTATCTGCAGAGAAGGGAAATGCAGCTCGTGGTGGTAGCAGTAAAACAAGGAGTGGCCTCATACCCAGCGTGTGTGGAGTTTGGGGCCAGCTCTGGTACCTGGGACAAAACTTCCCAGTGCTGATGGGACTTGGGGGAACAGAACATTTCCATGTGAGCTGAGCGGAGGTTTATTTGTGGTGGTTGAGCAGGCATTTTAAATAATGGAAGCTGCAAATCCTTGCCCTGGCAGCTGTGACCAGCTCATCAGTAAAAGTTCCAGTTTAGAAATTCTCCTGCCTGTGGAGAAGGGGAGGGAGCCCTGCAGAACCCTGGCCCAGTGCTTTCAGAAAAAGTCAAAGAACATTTCTTTGGCCGTGGCTTAGACACCATAAAAATACCCTGATCTACTGAAATGTTTAAGTCTGGCTGACCCAAAGGTTCACATGAGAACAGGTTAGATTGGTTCTTGCTGATCATTTCTGGCAGTTCTCTTGAATTTTCCCTAGACTGAGTTTTAATGCTTTGCCATGGAGAAGCTCTAGCACACCTCACATTAACATTGCAGCATTAATGTTTATTTTCCCTGTCTTTCAAGGCAGCAGATAGTCTGCCATTGCCAGTTTATTTAACCTGGTTTGAGACTTCTGGGAAAATGGAATGTTAAAGCCAACAATGTTGTCTTTGTCTGCCAGTGGAGATCCTTTAGCAAAAAGCTTTCGCTCTTCACCCTGACCTGTTCACAACAGGTACAGAGGAATTTGGATTTAATTTTTGTGTAAACCAGCACTTGTCCCTAAGTGCATTTTTAACCAGAGTAGGAGAGCCTGCCTCACTCAGTAACATTTAACCCCTGGTGCTGACCTGAGTGGCTTTGGCTGCCCAGCGAGCGCTGAGGCTGCTCCAGGAATCTCTTTATGCCTCACACTTGTGAGGGGCAGTTCTGGGCACACAGGGGTTGGTGCTGCTCCTGCAGGGCTGCACCAGCACCTCGGGGCATTGTCCCACACATTGTCCTGATCCAACCTTGCTGTCACCTCACGGGGAAAGGGAGCAAGGAATGAGCACCTGCTGCCAGACCTTGTTATTTTGCCTTTATCAGCGTTGCCTCCTCAAACTAACACATCTGGTTTTGAGACACCAACTGAAATGTTCAAAGAACAAATCCCACAGAGTTGGAGTTTATCTCGATGAGTTTCGCAGGGTGCTTCAAACAAGTGACTAGCTGGAAGATGTCGACTGCTTCATCATTTGGTGGGGAACACTCTGGCTGTTTAAGAACCCTCATCTGCAGAGGGAGAGCAACATTCCATCAGAGACTGAGGACTCCTGATGCTCTTCTTCTCTTTTTTTTTTCCAAAGGATTCAAAGGATTGTGATACTTGCTCTTGCAGCTGAGAATTAACAGGCAGAGATGCTGTTTGTCCAGAGCTAAGGTGTCATTTCCCTAGATGAGGAGCTTCTGACAGCATTTAAGATTTGCTGCTCATGCTGGTATCACACTGGAGTTAATCCCTCCTCCACTGGGATGAAGAAATCATCCCCCTTGGCTAATCCAAGTTGGATGGATAAGTGGGACAGCTCTAGACTGTCCAGTGTCTTAGTGCCTTGGTGCTAGACGCCATTCCTGGAACTAAGGAGGGAGTTTGGGGTCATAAGGACTCAATCTTGTGTCCCCAAATTACCTCCCCTGCTCTGGGATTGATGATGAGGGATCTCATTGCTGCCTTTTACCTCAATTCACTTAGGGCTCTGGGACCTCATCATTCAGTCACCCTTTCCTTTGGTGTTTCCTCATCCTCATCATCCTATTGTGTATTTCTAGAGAGGAAATACTATGGTTGTCAATGCATACATAAAGACAATAAATATTCTTTGGGAGAGAGGAGGAGGACGAGCCATTCCTGCTTCTCAGAGCCCTCACCACAGAGCAGGTTGGGGTTAATTCCATTCCCTGAGCAGCATCCAAGCCTCAAGGGAAAGGTGAGAGCAGGGAAATCCTTGGAAAGCTACAGGGCATCCCTGCAGAGGTGGTGCTGGAGGAGGGGATCTCCTGCCTGGGGGTGTTCACTTCCACCACTGGAGGATTCAGTGTCTGGAGCTGGTGCACACAAAAGTTTGTAGAACAGTTGGACAAACTGACCTTGTTGCTAAACCCCATAATTAACAGCATAACTTATAGGGTACAGCACAGGCTCCAGGCAGCCCTCTCCACAAAGTGTCTCTGGGAAGCAGAGTGATGGAAGATGTCCATTCCAGACGTGGGCAAAGCTGTACAATCAATAACATCTGATCCCTGCTGCGTTCCTACCACCTCCTCTTTACCTTGTTTTTCTCATTGCTCAACATTTGTTTTGCCAGAATAAGATGCTAATAAAATCACGCCTAGTTACCAAATTGGTTTTCAAGTGTTGCATTCCAATTATAAAAGCCTAATTCCTCCTTCCACCCACTGAACCTTTTTGGTATTAACAGGCTTTACTATGCAAAGTCATGCAGGGGCTGTTTCGTTTACAGTAATTAAATGAATGTCAATTGTTTTAGTTGTTTCTGAGGGAGAGTTCTACATGAGTATTAGCATGTTCTGCTAACCCTGACGTTCTGCACTTCAGGCCTGCTGCAAACCCTTGGGGGTTGACCACTGACCTGAGACTCCTACCCAGACATGCCAAGTGCATCTCAATGAGACTGAGCTCTTTTTCTCAGTTTCTATGGAACCAGCGGAGCAGAACTAATATAGCATCCGCATATAGATGAAAGAATGAAGAGGAAAAAGGGCTTTACAGCTAAATTAATTAAGCAGATGTACCTGTCTAATTAAAGATGCACTGTCCCTTTTGTACCCTAGCTGCAGTACAAACAGTATTTAAATACACTCTCTACCCATTTCATCTATCAAAATATTTAGTAGGAACGCTCAGATGAAGGTGATATTAGCAAGATGAGCTTCCCATGTATTATTAATAGAAGGGCTCCCAATTATGCACGGATGCTGCAGCACATCTTCATAGCAATGGCAGAAAACCCAGCTGCCCAAGCAGTCACCAACCAGCACATTTGTAACAGGTAGGGCTGTTAAAGATGTCCTTGCCCAGCTGAACACAAGGCTTTGTGGCTGGGTCCTGTGCCTGGGAGCAGCCTCTGCCTCAGCCTGCTGCTACAGGCTGGAATTTCTCAGCTCAAGAGGCATCAGGGACTCTGATTGCTTGGATTTGGCTTTCTTAGATTTCAAAGGTATTTATTCTGAGACTTTTAGAGCTGCCCTCAAGGCTAGGAAGTCCAATTCCCATCCGTTAGCACCCCTCCCCTCCCAAAAATATTGAAAATTCTGACCTTAAATTCTCACAAAATAGCACAATATTCCCATTGCCACCTGGACAACCTGGGCCTTTCCACCTGAAGTTACTCACAGTAGCAAGAAGTAAATTTTGTCTGTGCATTTTTCATTTCTCCATATAGATTTAGATACACACAGCCAAAGACAACAGCAAGGACCCAACAGGACCAGAGGAGTCACCTAAACCCAAAAGCCTGTTCTCTCTGCCTGCACCATCCCTGAGGCTTCCAGGAGAAACCTGCAGCTCCTCCCTGTGCCCTGGCAGGGGGAATTCACACTCACACACAGGGGAGAAATAGAAGCAGACATAACAGAGGCATCCAAGCCAGTTCTCTGATCACAGCACAAATCACTCCCTTTTCTTCCAGGCATGAAGGATGTGCATCTCCACAGCCAGGGTCTGAGACAGCCAGCAGGTTTTCATCAGAGATTTTCCAGGTAAAAAGCATTCATTGCTGCCACATCCAGCTAGAGAAGGAAAAAAAAAAACCCTGGACATCAACCTGCCCAGGTACAGCTCAGCCAGAACAGCCACAGGCTGGGAGCTGTTACCCCAGGAAAACAGAATTTAGTGACCCACCTGCTCCTGCAGCTCATTATGTCCTTGATTGGGTTCTGAAAGTGATGAACCTGCAATCAGCTTTCCATGGCTCTGGATATCCTGCCCAGCAGAATGGGGATGGCCACTGCATCTGCAGAGGGGTTTGTCAGCACTTTTTAAACAATCTCAGTTAACAGGGGAGTGAAAACCCCTGCCCCCAGCCTCAAACACTGTGGAGAAAGTTCACTGCAGAGCTGGGAGCTTTGTTTTTCTCTTTGCTTTGGAGTTTGCTTGCAGGGACAGAGGGAGACAGGGAGTGTCTGGGTGGTTTTGGTGGAGAATTAAGACACAAACACATTTAACAGCTTTAATATTCCAAATCGGCTTCATGGGTCTTACACAGTGAAGACAAAACTACTATTCAGGAGCAGAAAAAAATATTTGAATTAAACACAGGACTTCCCCAGCCATGGTGTTTGGTATCTTGCATCATGAAACAAAAGCCAAAAAACTTCCCCTAAAGCCCAATTTCTTAACCTCTGTACCTCACTCAGCCTTGGTGAGCTTCAGATTTAGCACAGCTTGGCTGACTTCCCCTTCCCTGGTGCTAACCTGCCACTGCAGCAACCAGGCTGCAAATATTACAGGGAAAAATTTAAAATCAACTCTTCCACAAATCATGCTTTTAAATTATAAACTTCTACTGTTTTTACATGGAAGGGGCTTAATGATACAGCTTTCTATGAACTCAAAGATAACATAAGGGTCTTGGTCAGCATTGACGTAAAAGGCATCTTGGTAAAAGTCCTCCAGGGCCTTGACATGGCTGTAATAGATGTCCAGGCGCTTCTCAATATTTTTTTCCTCATCTTTGGGGTTCTGCCTGAGCCGGGCCTGGATCTCTGGAGTGGGAGCTGGTCTGAATGTGGTGTGGTATCTGCAGAGGAGAAGAAATGCCACGGTTTCAGCTCAGCTTGAGGACACAGCAGCCACTTCTGCAAACACTCCATGCTTTTACCTAGCACAGCCCTCTTTCTGCTCCAGGCTGGGGTTTTAAAACAAAGATTGGAAATTTCAGGGCAGGTAATCTGTCATCGCTGCCCTCAAGAATCCTGGATCCTCAAAGGCCAAGAGTTTTTCTGGAAGTGACACTGGTTGTGTTCATCTGCTTCACACAAGGAGAAATTTCTATTACATTAACCAGTGCTCCACATTCAGAAGCATTTCCAGCTCTTTTACTTGTAATTTTTGATTTCTGTCTTTTAAAAAGCATCTAAAAATCTAACCTTAAACATAAACATAGCCTTGTGTCCAGCATTGCTGGGACCTGTCACTTAAACTGTGTTTAAGGCTCTCAGGCATTTAATTGTTAACATCTTTATGTAGTAGCAGAAGGTAGAATAAGGTTAATTCACCTGACATAGGTTTTGGCTATTTTTAATTTTCCAAATGCCAGAATTTGGCTTCCCTCAATTCACAGTTGTGGCTTCTCTCAGTTACTTCAGCAGGAAAGAGGATTTTCATCCTCAGAGTCTTGTGGCAGTGCCACAGCCCAGCTCAGCTGACACCAAAGGAATTCTGATGATGTCCCTGCCTTGCCAAAGTCTCCCAACAATCTCTAAAAGTTCCTTTGAAATCAAATGTTTAAATTCCCTGTTAGAATTGGTAATCCTAACCTGAGTAAATGTCTCCTCTGCCCCAACACAAAACCAGCTTATCCCTCTTCCTGTACAGCCAAATTTTCTGAAACTTTTGGGACAGACGCAAAACCAAGGAGAGAGCAGAGTCTGTGTGTCTGCATCCAACGACGTGGACACAGAGTTTATTCCACGTGGGAATCATTTAGGGCACAGCTGAAGGCCACACCCTGCAGCCAGAGGAGCAGGCTTTACACGGAGCCAAGGATTAGACACAGCACCTAAAGCAATTCAATTCACGGAGAATTTGCGAGGAATAAACCCCAGAGTGTGGGAGAAGGAAGCGTGTGAACTGGAGCAGATGCTGAACAGCCTAATCCTAATGATAAGAAATGCAAAGATGTGGGAATGATTTGCTTCAGCCTGTTCCTTTCTACTGAACAACCACATTGCTCATTACTAAAGCAAAGAGAGCAGTTACAGCAAATCACTGCTGCTGTCACAAGTTAATGCTGCACCTCGAGTGAGATGTCTGAATAATCATCCATCACTTTGGGAGAAATCCACTCTTTATGGCCTTAATCTTTGAGGGTTCAGGATTTGTCTTTGATGCAATAGGATGTGCTCAGCCTTAAGAAAAGCAAAATAAGGGTTTAAAATTTATGTGTGGGAAATCACAAAACCAGACCACAAGTGAAGGTGTGAACACACGCCAACTCCAGCAGGTATTTAGGAAGATAAATTTATCTGTGACTTGTTCCCTGGAAATCAAGGGTGGAGAAGGCAGGAAAGCTGAAGGTCACTGGTGGGACAAGTGGATGTGACACCAGTGAGATGAACCAACCTTACAGTGACTCAGTGACTCAAATGAGTTTGCTCTACTGAGCAGGAAATACATTAATACCTCCCAGCACACAGGACCATCACAGGAACCTGGGGAAGTAAAATGCAGCAAGTTTTCCATTTTCCCCAGCTGGGAAACCTTCAAAATTCCCATGGGAATGTCTGAAAACCATCTGCACTTAGGCTAGGTTTCAGACATCTTCCCTGAGCATTATTTTACCAACCAATTTAGGCACCATGAAAATGTTAGACCTGAGCTATTTGCTGCTGCAGATTTCAGGCGCCAGGATTTCAAACCCCCTGTTCTGAGGAGCTGCTGCAGCAGGAAGGTGGGCTGGTGCTTCAGGAGCTATGAAAGTTTTAACTTTTCTTTTAAGGAATCCCTGAGCAGGAGTAGAGCTCCTTAGACTTCTAAGAAGCCTATTTGGTGCTTTCATCTCCCTGGCAGTGAGGAAAATGTTACACATGAGCCAGGAGTGCTCACCTCTCCCCAGTGACAGGATCAGTTCTCCGCTGGGACAGGCGCTCCATGATGGACTCGTAGGGGAGATTAAAGAAGAACACCCTGTGAGAACACAACAATTAAGTGCATTAACACCCTGAGAACATCACTTGTGACCTTCAGAGAGGGAGTTAATCCTCACCAAACAAAGAGCAGTGGTGGCAGTGACAGTCCCCCCAAACCTGCGGTGTCACAAACACGAGCACAGGATTTCTGCACAGCTTCTGCTCGTGTCTTGTTTGCTCTGCAGGCTCAGCAAGGCAGGAACTCTCTGGCACAGGGGCTGTGTGTGCTGTGTGCTCTCACAACTCAGAGTGGGGGAATTGCAGCTGGAGCCTCTCTCAGTTTGTCCCAGCCCTCTCACCACCCAGCACTTCCCTCTGAACTTCTCCAGATCCACTTCCCAACCCAACCAGCAAACAGAATCACAGTGACATGCCCCCAGAGGCAAAGAAAGCACCTCTGCTGTTCCTGTCAAGGACAGAGAAACAGCTTGTCTGCCAGAATTATACATTTCTCCAGTGCCCATGAGAGGGATTTTCCTCTTGCTGTTTCAGTCCACTTCCACTCCTTTTGCCCTTGTGTCTCCCCAGAGTGAGTCCCCTGCTCTCCCACTCCTGCCCTGCATCCTTCAAGGCAGGATGAATGGTAAGAGAGAACACAAGCCCCACGATGCTGCAGACAATTCCCTGTCCCTTCCATCAGCACTGCCAGGGCACAGGGAGCAGCTCAGCCTTGCTGGTGACACTGCTGAAAGGAAATATTAATGCTGAATGCTTCATTTGAAGATCACAATCTGCAATTCCCACTGAGTGTGAACGAGTGAGAGTTGCTCAGCATCTGAGAGGGGCAGCCCCACAGTGTCACTGGGCTGGGTCCCACACCAGGAGCAGCTTTTCACTGGGGGCTGGAGCAGGACTTGCCAACCTATTTCACAGAGATGACACAAACGCCCTTAAGGGGATGAAGGATGCAGAACCAGAAAACAACATGCCCCACATGCACCCAGACACATCCCACTGCTGCATATAAACTGCTGTGCCCATCTCACATGGATTCCTTGTCTTTTTGGTTCATTATACTGGTCCTGTTAATTTTATATTTGTGTTCAAAAGCTCTCAGCAGAAAATTCTTGACAAACTGCTGAGCGTGAGCAGACATGAATCCCCTTTCCCCCAGCTATTGGAGACTAAAGCAGATCTGCACAAAGATCACATTTAACAATTAGCTCGGAACAAAATAAAAAATAAGGTTTCCTTTGAACCTAATTTTTCCCAGTGAAGCACAACCTGAAGGCTGTAAATACACCTTTCTTTACAACACACCTTCTCCTGCTGCTGCCTTCAAGGCCAGGCTTCCTGTTTTCATTTTTGTCTGCTTCTCACAGGAGATACTGCGTGGTTTAGACATTCACCAAAGGAACATTTTTCACTGACTGGGTGGGATCAGACCAGATGAAAGGCTGAGCTTTACCTTGGCATGCACATAGCAGATTACTAGAATCCTTTGTAGGATTTAAAGTTATGAAAATCATCTCTCTTTTCAAATGTTTACAGATAATGACTTCTATTCACACTGTGGTAACAAAATAACAGCCAGGAATAAAACATTCAAGATCTTGGAGATTCCAAAGACAGGAAAAGAACAACAGTTTCAACACTCTTTTATCCCTTACACTCTTAACATTTTGTTTTTCTTTGTTTCTGTTGCCCAACAATGGCACAAAAATGTGATTGTCAGAACAGGTAACATCTGATGATATGTCTCAAGATGAATATTCTAGTAGAGAGGAACAACATTTACACAGTCAAGATAATTGATACGGTTTCCTATTATATCCTGAGATAAACAAATCCACTGAAGGATTAGAACCTGGCATATCAAGAAAGCTTGTCGTAATTCATAGTTAGGAACACAAAAAATATTATGGTATTTGAAACAGAAGAGCCTAAAAAACTCCACTTAAAAAGCTGCCAACAAAATGAACTCTGAAAGCCTTGTCTGAGACTCCCTTCTTTTCCAAACAAGATGCTGCTTATTATCCAGTCTGGTGTCACCATTAAAGAGGAGTGTAGGGGGAAGATGTGGGAGGGTGCAGACATCCCTGCTAATATGGATATTTTTCCCCCACGTTCATTGTGTAACAGCACACACAGAATTCACTGTACAGCAGCACAGACTCCCAATCCAAGGGTCCTTGCAGTGGAAGGTGGGATGCCTTACCCTGCCACTCCACACATCTCCCACAGATAAGAGAAAACAACACTCCCCAGGGCTGTCAGTTTAAAATCGTTCAGAAGCAGGGAAAAAAAAAAAAGATTAAGGGGAAAACCACTGACAGAACTACAGTCTAGACTTAAAATACTTCCAATTAGAAAGCTTTATTACCATTTTGAAGGAGACACATACCCCACACAGTCTATTACACAGCCCCAGGAGGTTTACTCACATGAGTAAAGCCTATTTATATGGCTGCAGGCTGGGAAGTGTTAGCCTTAGCTATCTGATACATCTCCTGCAGCTCCTCAAGGCACTTCTGAGCAACATTTGGCCTCTGTCCCTCACTCAGGCTTCTGTGACTCTGATCACATAACAAAACTGGCCCTCCAACTGCCCAGGTAACACATTTATTGGATTTCTCTTGGAAACCCTTGTAGCATTGAGGGTTGCACCTATGGCCTTGATGCAGCAGGAACTGGAACAACTCCCTGCAAGTAGTGGATTCCTCTCCAAGCAGAGCTTGGTCCCTTCCACACAGCCAGCATGGTTTCCTCACATAAATCCATCCTCTGTAAAGCTCACTTTAGGAATCAGCCAGGCTTTGTATGTTGTAATGTGTCACAACTCCTATCGAGAGGAAATATGAAACAGATGTCATCAGAACTGGTGACAGGGAGGCGAGGAAACACAGCCTCATATCAAAGTACACGACATTACCCTGCTGGATTAGCATCCAGCACAGCTCCTCTGCCAGAGCTCCCAGTTCAGCTGCACCAGGGGAGTGGTGTCACTCAGCACCAAGGAGAGGGGAGGGCTGGGCAGAGGGGCACCAGGAATCCTCACTCCTGTGCCACAGGGTCAGAATCCACCTATGGGCAACCAAAAATCTCTGGCATCCAGATGGAGACTGTGGGGAAAACTTGGTGCAGGCTCTGAAGTCTCTGAGGACAAAGGTCCCTCTGACTCCCACGGAGTGAAACCAAGGGATTCCTAAGCACAGCTCTGGCCTCTCTCCTTTGTTCCATCTCCCAGGAGAGGGATATGTGGGAAAAGGTCCAGTCCTGTCAGCTTTTATAGATGATAAAACTGTGAACACAAATGTTAAGAGGCACAAAAAATCCGTGTGTCAGAATCCTGCCTCTTCCTCACTGTACTTGACATCGTTTATCTAATCTAGTGCAGCTTCCAGATACATTAGAGTGATTAAATTCCAACAAATTAATAATAATGATGACACCTTCACTGTGTACCCAGTCAAATGAGAACTTGCTGCCTTTGGATGGCGATGAAATGTATTCATTCCAGCCCTAACAGCTGGAATATAACACTGTTTTCCTACAGCCATCTGGCATTCCAGAGGAGTATTCCAGCCACTTCTGACTTCTGACTATCCAGACAGTGTCATCTCAGAGCCTGGAGGTCACCAGGGCATCCTGATGCTTCCCCTGGCAAATGGAGTGAGGAGAGGGAAGAGCAGGGGTGGCAGAGGTGTTATTTCTTCCTGATCATGAGATGGCATTTTTGGAAAAATGTGTCCCAACCACGCCATAAGTGAAGGATTTGTGACCTACACAACAGCATTTGACTAATCTTGAGCTGCATTTGTTCCAGATGGCAAGCAACCCACTTAATCCAAGTTATTAACAACTGGCAGTGCTCAGCGCTGTCCTCACAAGAATTCATTCCGTGGTGGTTTTCCTGTTTTCTGGATAAAACCACACTGACTTCAAACACCTGAAAGGGAAAAATTTTGAGTGTTGCTGTAAGAGAAGCAGGTGCTGTGTGCCTGAATCCTGGAATCCTGTGCAGGGAATAAGGAATGATCCTGCTAAGGACAGTCCCTTTCCAGGATGGCTCCACTGCCCTGCCAGCTGCCTTCACATCTCCAGAGAGCTGAAGCTCTGCCTGTGAGCCAAGTCCTGTCATTTAAGCACAGCTGCTTCATGAGCCTGACCTAGATGGATCCAGATGTTGTCTGTTCTAGACCTGAGCTGTTTACTCAGGTCAGATTCTCATCCTTGGCATTTCCCACTACTTGGAGTTGCTCTTGATTGACACTGGTGGAGTGGAGCCCAAAGCCAAGCCCTTTTTATAGAACTATAGTCTGTGAAATTAGATTATACAGTGAAATCAAATTCATGCCTTGTTTCTGTTTAAGGATGTAAAGACAACACAACAGGATATTTCAGACAGGATCCTGATCCCTACCTGGCTTTTAAAAACAGAGACTACTGACTTGCTTGTGGCTATACCAGGGCCAGGTCAAGCTTTGCAAAGTTAGGATGCTCAAATTAAAACAAAAATACACTGGGCCACTTTTAATGCAGATTTTAAACTTTTGAGTTGAAACTGCAACTTTAAAAATAGTAAGCTATTAATCTTTCCCTTATTTTCTTGACTCCTATATATCTTCTCCCTCACAGGCAGGTACCAGCTGCCATACTCCCATTCTTCACGCTCTGCACTCTGCAAAAAAAAAGAGGCCCCTGCTGGCCAATTCTTGTTTAAAATTGTGCATAATTGATAGTGGCAAATCTACCCCAGCTGTGTCTAAAACCTCTCCAGGGGCAAGAAAAACACTCTTTGTGACTGTCATTAGCTACTAAATTAGCAAGTGCTCCTGGCAGTTTACAACGTACCACATCAGTCTGCTTTAAGTTAAAAAAAAAAGAAAGAAAAAGTGAAGATCAGATGCCTGTGTGATGTCAAAGTTACAGCAAACTTTGCTGGCAGAACTTTGACAGACCCTCAGCTAAATCAGAGCAAAAAGAACAGGAAGAAGAGAGTGAAAGGAAGAGGGAGGAAGAGACACAAAGTTACCTCCTTTTCCAGGCAGACAAACAGAAAACATCAAATTTAAGGCTACAAATAATTGTGCCTTCCATGAGGCACAGAACATCTTAGTCCATATGGCGATACCATGTGGAGTGCTCCTGATGCTGTGGCACAATTCCCCATGGAAAACAACTCTCCTGGAGGACTCTATCCTGGCAATGCCATGGCTAAAAGTTTTGTAATTGAAATATAAAGCTGAGAAAGAGATGAGGTTGAAGTGTAAGGATGCAGTAGGTCCTAAAAGGCCAGCACAGGTACAATCCTGATGTGATCCCTGGCACAAACACAAGCTCCTCTCTTTGGTTCACAAAGCAGCCAAAGCAGGTGGGGAAGGAAATCAGAGAGTTCTCACAAATGCATGGGAAAGCCTCAAGGGCATCATGGACTGAAGTGGCAGAGGGACAAAACTATCTCTAAAAACTGTCCTGAATCTGGGTAAACTTTAAGACTCTCATTGTTAAAACTGACCATATTATTAGCTTTTAGAAGTTTCAGAAAGTGCACAAAACCGTACAAACTTCTGGATTTTACAAGCACGAAGAAGCAGGATGGCAGCTTTGGTCAGGATACAAAAATTGTCAGCATAGCAAAAAGGTCTTTTCCTTGGGCAGCACTACTGAGTGATCACAACAATATGACAAATCAAGTTAGTGCTCCAACTTGACAGGTATGAGGAGGTTCAGATTCGAATCCAAGTACCTAATTCCAGATAAAACTCCGACCATTTTGTCTTTGTTGACTTTCCAGCCAGAGATACTGACTTGGGTCAATCAATTCCCCTAAAGAACATCCCCTTCCCTTATGGCATAAAGACACCTTGAACCTGAAACCTTGGCTAAGGCTCTTCTCAAGCACCATGGCCCAGACACAGGATACCAAGCTCGTTATATTTCCACAATTACATTCTGTATCCCCAGTCCCCTTCCTAAAAACTAAAACTGGTTACACAGATCCCATCTACCTTCTCCCAAGGCTTGTTCAGGGCTCAGTGCAGCTCTCACCAGGTGTCCTGTCCATGGCTAACCAGACTACAAAGGCTCTGCTGAGGCTGCACCCCTGACTCGACATGAATCACAGTTTATTCCCTACCCTAAATACTCCTCCTGCATGCCCCTGTAAGGGATAAAATGATCCTTATCTCTTATTTATGGAAGGAGCTATTGGGAGGTTTCATTCACTGATTTCTTTCAAACTCTGGGATATCTTCTGAGGAAAGATGCTTGATTCTATTTTGGGAAGTAATTTCACCCTCTAGGTTTCAACCATAAGGGAAAATACACTGCATAAACACTAAAACACAGGTTAATCAGCACAGGTGTTTTGCTCTTCGAGCTCTTACAATGATTCATGGCATGACAAGCTATTTCCAGACCCTGGATCTTTTCAAATGGATGCATTTCTGTCAAATGACTACAAAAGGCAGCTAAGTGGGGCACTATTCCCAGGATGTGGCTGCTGGCCAGGGGAGTGAGATGAACAACAATCCTTCGTGGCTGCAGATGTTCCTTCCCCTCACCAGCAGGGCAGAGTTATGACTCTGGGAGATGTTTTCCACTCCCCAGCTGGAGGAGCTGGGCTCCACCAGCCCAGACAGCTGAGGTGACAGGGTCCCTCCTGTGTCCCACCCCACCAGCCTGGTGGCTTAGTGGTGTCCCAGCAGGTGCCACACCAGCTCACACAGGGGAAACAGCACCGGTGCCTGTCTGACAGAACAATGGGCTGGGTCTGGAGCTGGGATAAAGCAAAAGCAAGGAAATCCCAGGCCTTTGGGCAGCCAGAGCCCTTGCATGGTGTGCAGGACTTGGGGCTGTGCAAACATTGCAGACACAGTGAAAGGCACACAGAGAGAGCAAATGTGTTCATAGGAGGGGCTTCAATGCATTTTTAAAGCTTCTTTTGAGGAGGCAACATTAACTCTTCCTGTATGTAATAAGTGGCTTGGATGCATTAATACCTGCATTCAAAACTGCTTTACATTTCTCCCCTCATTCCTATTCTTTGCCTGCTCCTTACTCTCAGCTGTTATTCTAGCATCTTTGCATTCCCCCTGGAATTCATTCCAGCGGTGCTTTATGAATCACAGAATAAGATGGCAGCCAGCAGTGCTTTAGAGAAGTGTGCCTGGCACGATTTCTGCCCTGCACAAGGTTAATCAAACCCCTTCCCAGATAATCCACAGCCTCTGCAGCCCCAGAGGCCCGAGGTCAGGAACCTGAACCCTTTCCCCCAAATGCAGGCGTGTTTCCTCAGATCCCTGCGACCCTGCCCTGCAATAATTAGATTCTGCAGAGCAAATCTGGAGTGGAGCAACAACTCCAGGGTTAAGCACCAGCAAAACTCATCTCAGGACTGATGCCTTTGCTACCTGTCTGCAGCTTGGCACCAGCACCTCCTGCTCCTAACAAGGAAACCTATCCTTTTCTTCCTTATTAAATAAACGGAATCAAATTTAGAGTAAATGATGCTTAACCCCCATTCCCAGCATTTAAACACTAACTTCTGTCGTTACTAAGATATTTGGTATGTAAAAATAAATAAAAGAACTGACGCTGAAAAAGTGTACGATTTGGGGGCAAGGGGAGGGAATAAAAGAATGGATTATGATGTGTCATTTTATATATGTGTCAAAGGAAACCAATTTCATAATAGGGAATAAAAAATCCCTGTTTAAATACTGTCAAATAAATCCTCAAATGTAATAGGGTTCACTTCTGGGGAAAGGAAAACTAAATCTGATTAAATATTAATGCGGCGTAGTATTAATTAAGAGAGAAAAAAGTCCATCAAGAGAACCCCAATATGTTTACTGTGTCCCCAGGAAGCTGGAAAATTTCACAATCAAGTGTGTAAATGTTCTAAAAAAGGGTCCTGAATATTTTATGAATATTTGTCATAAAACAGAAATAATAACCACTGTGCAGAGCTATTAGAATTAATATTTATGCTGCCCGCCATGAAATATTCATGGGGACAGAGAAAGGGGGGCCCGTAAGACAAGAATTAATTTACATTGGGCTTGGTTTACCCGCTGGCTTGATGTTTAAAGACGGCTTGACAAGGCTCCATATGAATCCGTCAGTCACTTGCAGCGGTAGGTGGGGTGAAGGCAGGAGGAGGCGGGGGGGAGAGCGGGTCCAGGCTGCTGACAGCTCACAGATTGAGTTTCTGACAGCCCTTAAAAAATCTAAACGGCCCCCCACCTTTTTTTCCTTCTTCCATTGCCCAAGGCGCTCTGTACTGCCACCGTTCATCCGATCTCCCCTTCCATCTGCTGAAA
The DNA here is from genome assembly GCA_013397075.1 of Rhabdornis inornatus. Taxonomy (NCBI): domain Eukaryota; kingdom Metazoa; phylum Chordata; class Aves; order Passeriformes; family Rhabdornithidae; genus Rhabdornis; species Rhabdornis inornatus. The sequence goes on along the minus strand of VWZS01000747.1, from coordinate 55,607 downwards.
TTAAGGAATTAATGAGCGCTATACACTTTACAGCAGGCCCCAGGAATGTTTACTGGTGATTAAATTATAATGCAGCCGAGCTGTATAATTCATGAACCAATTAAAGGAAGTGTTAGTTGATTTGATGGGATGAGGACGTACAAAAAGCATTTAACTAATAGGGAACCGTGGGCTGCCGGGCGCTTTGGCTTTCTCGGATTACGCGGCTAATTGCTCTGCTTTATAGGGCTGTCACAGATAGCCATACATATTTCATTGTTCTCAAATACTTCAATTGTTTGCTTTCGTGTTGCTGCTGTAATATGTAGAAGCCCAGCCAAACTTCAGTGTAGTTAAAGCACTACTCTGCAAAAGCAGGTTGCTCTGGGAGGAGGGAGGGACGAGAGGGGCACGAGGAGAAGGCTGGCTGAAAAGGAGTAACTTAAAGCCTCAGAGTTAAATGTCACTCAGCAATTACATGATTAAAAGGTGCAACATATGATAGTCTTTTGTTTTACAACTTTTTGGACACTAATATTCTATGCTGACTTCACCGTGGAGAAAATATTGGTGTGCTGAGCTGCTTTTTGTTTTTCTGATACTGAGGAGCGAACGAGGAAGGCAGAGAGGAAAGTGTATTTAAAAAATCCAGCAAGGAAGAGCTAGATTGCTGTGGTTATCAAGAATAGCACATCGTGTTTAGACTTAGGTGGTTTGATATTCTAAAACACACGAGAGATGAAGGAGGTTGATTTCCCATCCGGGAGAACACTCAGGGTCTAATTCAGAGAGCTGCTGAGTCGTGTGAGCTGCTCATCCCAACAACTCCAGTTTGTTGCACAAGGAATGGGGGAATTTGCCATTCCTGCTGTTTCACAAAGCACTCCCCCACAGCTGACAGGCCACAGGGTTTGATGAAACAGATTCTCTGGATTTGAAGGGGCCTATCAGTCAAGCTATTTCTCAGTCAAAACAGGCACATTCTTCCAGCAGTGAAATCCCCAGCCCATTCCAGAGGTACTGCAGAAGAAATTAGGTACCATCAGATAAACATCTCACACAGGCACTATTTTGTGTTAGACTCTGGGATCTATTGACTAAACAACAAGCTGGGTGAATATTGGATTTCTTTAGCTCAGTGATGAAGGCTGCAGACCTCCAAGTGTCCCTGGCAAGGTGTTTTGTCACCCACCTGAGGGACTCTGTGGTAAATCCTGACCTGTCTGATTTGGAGCTTTCCATTCTAAAGTGCTGCACAAAGACCAGCTCAGCAATGTCCAAGATAAGTTATTATGTAAAGTTTATAATCTGGTTCATCCCTTTCCTTGCACCTGTTCCCTCCAGGATTTGGGTTTGGAAAGCAATCCCTATGGAGAGCCCTCCACCAGAAATCAGGATGTCTTTGCAAGCCAGTGCAGGTGTTCAGCAGGGAGGCAAGAGACCTACATTCAGTGAATAGTTACATTTTTCTGAAAAGCAGAGCAAACCTAAGTGGCCCTGGAAAGAAGGAGCTGCACATCCCATTTCCCAAGGCAGCACTCAGATTAGCAGGTTCAGAGCAGTCTGGGTGGAAAAAAAAATTGGGGTACTAAAGAAAAAAGATTTTTCATATAGCTTGACACTGATGTTAAAAAGCATACAAAAATTATTCTAAATAATTCCCTTTATTCAGAACTACCATATACTGATAGTTTGTCCCCAGCTTCTGGGTTAAGTGATGCAAAACTTTGGCTTAGTTTAACAGGTAGGCTCTGAAATAAGGGATAATGACACCAGTCACACAGCAGGAAAAACTTGTCATCAACCCACTGGGAGGCTGAGTAAAATGGAAATTGGATTGCCTGCTCTAGAAAATAGAAAGGTTATATTGTCTGGGAGATAAAGTTGATCCTAACCTCACCTAAGTGGGCAGTGCCTCACCTGTGAAATCTGACTTTCCAGGTAATCATGGGGACAGTTCTACACATTAAATCTGATTTTAGGGGGCTTTGAACTACCCATTGTAGGATTAAATACATCTGCAGTTTGGTAAAGTCCATTAGACTGCATTTCTGACATTCAGCACCTGGGACAGCAACAAAGAGCGCTGGTTAATAACAAAAAAACTGCTTGTGGAGACAAAGTGAGCTCAGACTCTGTCCCAGGAACAGTGAGCAGCACTGTGGGCATTACATGGGGGAAAAGCAGAGGTGAGAGCAGGCTCAGGAATCACTCTGTGCCAATGATTGCTAACGGGAAACGTCAGAACTTGGCAATGTCAAGGAATCAGAGGCACTGCGGAAAGTATTTTCTTTGTGTCTTTTGAAGTGCCCTGGATACAATCAATCATACAGAAAAAAAAACCTCCTATATTTCAGTTCAATGTGGAAAGAGCTATTTGCATTTCAATATGTTCAACTTATCCTGCCAATAAAAACATGGAATCATGAAGAAGAGATCAGGCCACTGGAGTGAAAAACAAGAGATGACACCCTGCAGACCTTTCAGATAAAACAACTTCTTGTTTGTAACATTTCTGTTGACGTCCCAATATTTCTGAATGATTGGGTTTTCAAATGAGATCAGTCAGCATGCAAATAAGGAAACAGGATCAAGACATCTCCCATATCTGATTGGATAGAGAAATTATCAAAAGACCCTTTTTTCATATCAAATTTCCATCACAAAAGGTCAAACTTTCAACTCCCATTACTTTTGCTAACTGCATTTCACTGTGCCTGCCAGCTCATCGCTGCTGCTGTTTTCAGAGGAAAAACAGAGAAGTAACAAACGATTCCATCTTCTCCTACATCTGTCAGACAGGATGGACAAACATTTTTTAATCTTATTCAATTTTTTCCTATAGCCCTAAAAATCCTTGCAGCCAAAACATCCTTTCTAACCTGATTAGATATTCCTAGGTTGCTTTTATTTTTCTTACAGGTTCTCTTCTTATTTTCTAGCCCACAGACTGACAGCACCAGCTGTGTTGCCAGAATGTTTTGTCCTACAATTTGGCCATTTAAAACACTTTTTGATGTGTGCTTTCCTAAAATATATGTCCCTGTGTTGTCTGGCTGGACTGCTGCCTAAATACACAAGTAATGGATGATCCAGAAATGGCCCAAGACTCAAAACACTCAGCTCACACAAACTCAGAGGACTAGCTCAGCACCCCGAGGTGCCATCCACTGCTTTTCAGGTTTAAAGCTGAATTTTGAACAGCAGGGATAGCAAGTGGGGCAAGCACAAGAAAAATGAATTCATTAGTAAATTGGCAGGACTCGATATATTCATTGCTATTGGTCCCATAAAAATTCTCCCTCAACGTTATTATCATTGCAACATATATAACCCATCAGATCAGTACCTAGAGGTTTCTGTTATTCTGATTTTCTCTGTTGTTCTTATTACTCAACAACTAAATGCTTCACAAAGCCATTTCCTACAGAAATATTTACGTTCCCAAATGTTTATTGGCCCCTCTATCATGATCAAGCTTTTATGAACACTCTGTACAGAACTCTGAATTAAATACATAATTCCTGCTCTATTGGATCTATGTTTGTCTATTTTACACAGCCAGGCACTGTGGTGAACCACAGAACACCTTGCAGAAAATCTAATTTATATGGTAAAGATATTTCTATCCACACTGACTGTGTGGGCTGGTGGTTACAGGAAGCTAATGAGGACAAGGAGGATGGAGGGTTTAAATTCCATTAAAGGCTTTTATTCATTGTGCTGGTTGTCCTGAACAACCTCCTCCAGTGATTTCTACACAGCCACAGGCTCTGAACCATCACAGGCTGGAAGGAGATGGAGGAAATGTCACACAAATGTTTCTGACCTGCTCCACATCACACAGGTGACCACAACAGCTCATGGAATAATGGAATATACATACATGGAATAATCGACCCTCAATCCCCTGGAATCTGCTCTTCCTGGCAGCTCGGAGCCAGGACCACTGAACAGCTCAGATCAGGAGCTGTTTCCCCAGATTACTTCCTTCATCTCTGATTTTTCATTTCTCTTCTCTTCTGCTGTTGACCACAAGTGCCTGTGGTGATCTGTCAATGTCTCTGTGTAGCAACTAACGTGAAATTCTGACCTCTCTACCAACATCAGTTCAATGTTCTCAGCTCCTTGGTGCCCAACAAACACCAGATGCAGAATACAGGGAAACTTTTTGCATATAAATTATTGGGAATGGCTGGAGCTGTGCTAGGGGAGGTTTAGGTGGGAATTAGGAAAAGGTTCTGCCCTTGGAGGGTGGTGGGGCACTGACCAGGCTCCCCAGGGAATGGGCACAGCCCCAGAACTCCAGGAGCATTTGGACAACAAGGGACATGTGGGATTGTTGGGGTGTCTGTGCAGGGTCAGGAGTTGGACTCCCTGATCCTTGTGGGTCCCTTCCAGCTCAGGGTATTCTATAACTCTATGAAAATAACAGTGAATACACTTTACCTAGAAGTCTCTGCTCTTTACAAGTCTATTACTATTGACACACTAATCATCAGGCCACTTAAATGGATAAAAAGTCATTATCTGAAAGGTTAAAATCTGTAGTTTTCTCTTTTTTCCTGAGACATGTCTGGTCAAAGGTATTTTGAGGATGAACTGAGGATTTCAGTCACTAGGTAAGGTCTGGAGCTCACGGGATTTAATAATAGGCTCTTCAGAGTAGATGAAGAAAATATAAAAGATCTGCTGACTGGAAACTATATTTGACATTCAGATACATTCACAACTGAGGTGTGGGATTCTAATAATGAGTAACTGCATAGGAAGTTATTCACTCTTGGATTGATTGCACAGGCAACTTTTAAACAGAGTGATTTTTCCTCCAAAAGATACTCTAGTTCAAACAAGACTCTGTCTGAATCTGTTGTGAATTACAATGTGTTTGGAATTAATCAGACAGAATCTGACGTTTAACAAAAAAGCAAAAGATGGATTTTTCTTTTTAGAGCTGTTTTAAATGAAGCCTCCTGTTCCTTAAAAGGCCCAACCACTATGCATAACTGTTTGTACCCAGAAATAAACTGAAGGAAAGGGCACTCACCTCCACTTGCAGCTTGCACATATCAAGAAAATGTGAAAAGCTGAATGTTTATATTATCTCCCCACTAACATAACACAGAATCCTGCCTAACACCATAATGAAAAACACCTTTTACAAATCAAATCCTCTGGTTCTTCCAAGGGCAAAGTTTCCAGGTTACCCAACAATTAAGAATTTTCCAAATGCACAGTTCAGACAGCCACACAAACTCAGCAGCACAGACTTTGTGCACCTTGTAAGGATGAGGAATATTCACAAATACCAGCCCTTTGCAGAATGTTTTTTAAGGGCAGGGAGGAAACCAGAACAGGTTTTTGTGTTGGCTTCCAGAAAAGAGCTTACATTGCCATTACCATAAATCACCCCAGAACATCCACAGTGATAGAGCACCTTTCATTAAAAAAAAATACTGCAGCTTCCTTCAGAAGCACTGCCACTTGCCATTTCTTTGAGGTAATCAGATAGCTGTTAATTAATAAACCTGTCAGGTGAATCGTCCTGCTCTGGTCATCATTATCCATTCTGTAACAGAATCCTGCTCTCATCACTGCTATCCACCCCATAGCTTCCAGCTCAATTAACTTAATGCTATGCAAATGAGAGGCTCTCCTCATCATTAGCTTATAGCCCACAAATGTTAATAACATAATTGGGCCTTCAACAGGGTAATTAGACACGATTTCTTCCATTAGTCTTACAAGGCTAATTATTGTTGATAGGAGAGAGGGGACGAGTCCCAGTGCTGCATGCAAAGAGGGGCATCTGGTTAAAGCAAATATAGACAAAACATCAGCAAGGTAAAACAACAGTTGAGATCCAGAGCAGGGTCAGGTAGGGGTGGGGTGAAGGAAGACACCATCAGGACAACTTAGGAACCACGGGAGAAATTCTTTACAAGACAAGAGCTAAACCCAAATATCCAGCCTGATGCTGGAGCTCTCCTGCCCTTAGCAGTGAAACAAGGTGATGCTCAATAAATCCAAGGAAGCTCCTCTCAAACTTTTGCAGACAGGGCAGTTGGGAAGCTGTGCTGATCAAAATTCCCAGGTTTGAGATGCAAATGTGCAGCCACAGAGCAGACCTTAAGAACTGAATTCATTCCTCCGTTTCCCAGGCCACTATGTCCAACCATTTCTCCTGCCACCACTGGGTTGGCTGTGTTTGATCACACAAAAGATTTTTCTGAGCAACTTGCTGTAAGAACCAGAGGAAATGGTCTCAAGTTGAGCCAAAGGAAGTTTAGATAGGAAACAATTCTTCATGGAAGAGATGATCAGACATTGGAACACTGGTGGAGTCACCATCCCTGGAAGTGCTCAAAAATGTGTGGATGTGGCACTTTAGGATATGGTTTAGTGGTGAACACCACAGTGGTGCTCAGTGGAAGGTTAAACTTGATGATTTTAAATATCTTTTCCAACCTTCAGGATTTTGTGATTCTAATTACAAAACTGGAGTACACTGAATTCTTTAATAATCACAAAACAAAATTCACGTCAGCAATTAATTCACAGAAAGTTAATAAAAACCTGGATTCAGTGTAATGGACTGGCAGTAATATTTCTAACAAAAACCAAAATGGCAGCAACTCTCCAAATTTAAATTATATTTTGGCTGGTGGGATGAAAGCTAAGGATTTGTTCCTGGCCAGTTTAACCTGTGCATCTACAGAGGTTAGAAATGCACAACTACAGACAGAGTTCTGTGAGAAAACTGGACTTTTAAGAGGAGAAAGAAAACTTTACAAAAATATGGCAAGTTCTCCATGCCCACCACCACTTAGCTTTGACAGTTCAGTGTCTTGCTGCAAAGTGTTTAAAAGAAAAAGTCAAACTGAAGAGTGCACAGGACTCAAGGGGTTGAGAAAACACATTAGTTCTTTATCTTGTATCTGTTGAACTTTGGGGCACATTAATGGCCAATATGAATCCTTTGATTTCACTGCAAGTGTGTGAGGAGAAACCTTTTCTATAGACTTGTCCTGCAAATCAGCTTAAATTATGTTCACAGAAGTAGCAGCTTTTACTAGAAGGTTAAATGAAACCATTACTCTTTTAACCTACTGTACCTTGAGCTTTGGTCAGCCTCTCAACAGAACAGGATTGTTCACTCAGTGAATATCAGTGGGATATTAATCAGCATTCATGTCAAAAGAATGATAGACCACAATTTTTAAAGAATTCTTTTTATCAAAGCATGGCAGTGCCCTACTGAGCTGAGAGATACAGAACCTGTTAGGAACAGGTGATGTTTAAAAGCCTCCGTGGAATAGATTAAAATATTTCATAAAATTTATTTCAAAGGACAGCATTCTGTAACATGGAATTTTGCAAACATAATGGATTTTGGGATGGAAAATATGATCCTTGCAAAGCATGAAAGCCCTGGGTCACCTCTTACACCTGAGCCAAAGGAGGCCAATTTAAGTGATAGTGATTAATACATTTATGTGGCTGCAGGTGATCCAAGCCCATAGAATTGGATCCAGTGCATCTGTCAGGCATCAGGGATCATTCCCACACCTTTCCTGCAGAATAAGCTATGGCAGGATTCAGTTCCCCTCTCTTAAATTGCCCTGCACTTAGTAAATTTACTCACTAGAAAATTCTGAGCAAATAGCTTGTTCCAATGCAAACAGCAGTAAATCCACTGATGTTTTGATGAAGATTACACTTTCTAATCCTCGTGGTAATGACAAAGCAGTCTCCATTCAATCTGCAATATTACTTGTCAGTTTTAATCACCAAACCTGTATTATATTTGCTACAGACTGATGCACTTGTCTTCCCAGATCTTCAGCCTGGAGAATCCAAGCAAAAGCAGCACAATTCCTGTTCTGCTAGGGGTTTTCTGCATGGGCCAATTTTACCACATGAGCTCTGAGCAAAGCCTTACTCTGGGATTAGTCCCAGACCCAACAAGATCACTAAATCAGAGCACAGCTGGCACAATCCTGTCCATTTTACCGCAGAAATTCTGAGTGCCAGTGATTGTGGAGTTCATAAACTCAGTTTTAACCTGTACAAGATGTAAGGGTGGCCTTACTGCATTTATCCAGAAGAATATTCAGGCAAATTCAGCTACCACACAACTGAAGTAATCAGCAAGATACTGACATGATGGGAGATACTGGACAACACTGGCCAGCCCTCCTTTCTCCTCGTGCTTCCTCAGCCACTAAATATCTTCATTTACACTTCTCACACATGGAAATCTCTCCTCAGTTTTATCTATATGTGTCCTCTAACCAATGCAAAGTAAATGCCTTGGTTAATCAAATTAAAATGCTGCCATATCTTCACATTCAAAGTTTTCCTCCCTCACTCATTTTTCAAAAGTTTTTCTGGTTCTAGGCAGATCTCAAAACCAGTATCTTCATTACAAAAACAATACAAAACCAGCCTTGCATGTGTAAGGATTTTATTTGTGTGTTAACTACTGAGTTAATCAAGATGAAATTTTGAAAATGACCATGAGGAAATAGTCAGAATTGACAAAGCACATCGTATTTTACCCTGTGAGACCAATCAGCATTGCATACCATGAAACGCACTGATGGTGCATGACTGCAGCCACAGCTTTTCCTATGTACCCATCTCACAGAACTGTTGGTTCAGAGGGACTCTGGGCCAGAGAGGCTCCAGAAGAGCTGCAGGAGCACCTCAGGCAATGCCACAGCACCCCCTGCACCCCCAGCCCTGCTGCATCCCAGCCCAGAGTCAGCCAGGGACAGTGAGATGAACAGAGAGCAAACTGAGAGACCTGAAGGAGAGCTCAGTGAGCCTTTGGGGATGCTCCAAAATGTGTGAGTAAAAAACTTCAGCAGAGAGAGGGCAGAGGGAGAAAGCACAGGGTTAGACCTGGCTACTCTGTAAATGATAACACTTGGATTTCCTTGGCTGTTTCACTTCATTCTTTAAACCAAAGTCACTTTTTAGGTGAATGCCCTGAACAACTTTTGCTGATTTGTAGAGATTGGTATCATGAAGTTGTCATTGGACTGAGACACAACTGGCTTGCTTTGTCTTGTCTAAAATTTGTTACCAGTGCCAAAGACATCAAAATTAGCCCAGACTCTGCTGCTTTCTAGAATTTTCCCTCTCCAGTTTGGTGCTGGGTTCAGAAAGGCAGCCTTGATGTTGGTGGCAACTTCCAAGAGAAACAGTTCCAACATAAGGGCAACCAGGATAGAAAGTTTCTTCAGTTTTCCTAATGTTTCATCATTTGTGAGAGATAGTTACTGCAGGAAAATCTCCCTCCTTTCAGCAGGAAAAGGAATGAAAGGGTTGTGCATGTTCTGTTGAGTCCTTAAAAATAACAATAAAAATAAAATACTGACTTAGAAGTAGAAGCTTTTCTTCTTTCTCTTCCTGGAGACTTTGGAAGCTTGCTGAGATCAGAGCACTCCTTAATTGCTGTATCCAGGATTTCACCACACAAACTCCAGCCATCAAAAGGAGCTTGTATGAGATGAGGTAACTTCTAAAAATAATCCCTGCCTCCCACAACTGAAGCCAAATATACCTCCTATTCTTGTTGGAGCAGAATCAGCTTGTGACAGCAAATGCAGCATCCTACAGAAAGCCCATAGAAAGATTTTAAAACTGCATTTGATGTTTTGGTATTGCTGGCTCCAGATGCATATTAATGCTTCTCCCCAGGAGAGAAAGGCTCTTATGGGACCAATATAGGTCAGGCAGAATGTGCAGCAGAAGTGACATAATCTTTTTATTGTAATCATCCAATTTTCTATCTATTGGATTATTTAAGAGCAAGAGCTTCTATTCAGATTAGTGTTAGGATGGAAGAGAGAGCACAGTCTGAGCAGGAGGAGGAGAATGGAGAATAAAGATTCCCCACCAGTGGCTAAAGCTCAGAAATCTGAACAAGGAGCTGCTTCCATTGGGTTTGTGTGGACAAAAGAATGAGGGTGAGTTTTTGCACTGCATGTAAACCCTGGGAGTGCTGAACAGAGCCCTCCTGCCAGAGGGACACTGAAGGAACGCGAGATTCCCAGATACATTTTGCCCATTACTCCCTGCCCAGTGGTGCCTTTGTACTCAAAGCAGATCAGGAAACAAAGGTAAATGACTTAATTACAATCTTGTTAATGAGCAGGATAAGTGCCCAAACACTTGCATCAAAAGATAAGACAATCACTGGGTTGGTCCTGCATCTTGGAAAAGGCTACAGGAGTAGAAACTGGATTAAACCAATCCCACCCACTGGATGAAGCAGACAAGGCTCAGGTGAGAGGAAGGTTGGCTAATTTTGCCCAGTAAACACTGGGATTTTGGTTGTGGAGCAGAGGCTGTGATTTTCCCCTTGGCCAGGGTGCTGTGGTCCCTCAGAGCAGGGCTGCGGGTGCACTCCCAGCACAGGTAAGAGGGACAGTGTCACTGCTGGGGGACTCAGATCAGGATTCCTCACCTAAACCACAATTCCCAGCAAGTTTCTATTCCATAAACACATCCCAGAGCTCTGCAAGATCCAGCTCCTTTAGCTCCCACTGGCCCTTGGTTTGTTTTGGTGATGGAGGAGGAAGAGCCCAGCTGAGATGGGAGCACTGAAATGCAAAGGGAAAACAAACCCAAGCCAATTAGTGTTAGTGAAGACAAGAGCCACTAAAGCAGCAGCCACAGAATGGCTGGAAGAGTGAGCTGAGAAAAAAATCAGAATGATTGAAACAGAGAATTGTGCTGCCTATTATTTTTACTATTTTACAAATTAATCCAAATCCTACATAGTTCACTTGGATTTTTCCTACAGTTTCTCCATCTCTCTGGAGGCAAATTTTATTGCACTGATTTAGTCCCTTGATTACCACATCATTTTTCTGGAATTTTTTTTGCCTGAAAATGAGGAGAAAATAAGATATAATTACAACATTTCTTCTTTGCTACTCATCAGATTTTTGTATGCCATCAACTAAAACCACATCTATTAAAATATACAATATCCATCATTTAAATTAGGTCAAAGTTTTTAAAATGCTCCACGTCAGAATAATTCAATCACTATCATGTTTCCTTGATGCAACTATTTTGGGATTTAGCTTGTTCCTTGATAGGGATTTAATTAAGTAATTTACATGTAATTTCCAAATAAGTAACTGTTACAAAAGGCAGCAAAGAAATGAAAAGGCAAAAAGGAACCTGAAGGCAGCTGATCTTTAACAAAAATATTTCTGATATAAAAATGAATCTGAGGAATACATATTCAGTGATAAGTATTCCAGTCCATGTCTGGTAAACTCTCAGATAATGGCAGCATGGTGGGGTCACTGGGGTTCTATTAGCTCAATTAATGAGGAGTAAGATAAGGCTAACACCCAGCTCTTCAAACGGCTCAAAAATAGAGCTGATAGTAATGGAGTTATTAACCTTCACCAGCCATTGAATTCTGCTGCTGATTCAAACTCCATTTCCTAGTTCAGGCCTCCATTAATAGGCTGTTTATTATCCCTAATCCACATTGGGATCAGCTGCAGAAATATGGAAGCCCCATGTAAAGACCAACTAGTTTAAAAGGAAAAAAAATCTTTTTTTTCCCCATTCTGATTTCTCCCTTTTCAACATATTCACAGGTTCTACCTTAGAAATTAGGAACTTCATTATCCTAAACTGCTTGAATACATGTTCTCAGCAGCGTGGTGAAAAAGAAGCTTTAAATATATTATGTAAAAAGATGACATAATTGGGAACAGAGCCACATCATTTTGGAGACCAAATAAAACCCTGCTGGAAAGCTTGCACTGGAGAAGCTGTTGCTGTTTATTTTCCCTACTGGGAAAGAAACAACTTTAATTCTGGAAAAATGGGTATTAGAAATATATTATGGATGTATTGTTAGGTCAACCCTTTGGCTCAGCCCTCCCCTGCCCAGCTTTGTCTGTTCACTTGCACCATTTGTAATGTAATTAACCAACACTGGAAAGTAAAATAACTGGATTTCAGATCAGGACAAAACCAAGGACATAACGGAGCAGGGGAAGTGGCAATCCCAGGACAGGCAGCAGCAGAGCCTGTGGCACTGATGGGAAGGCTTGAGGAGAGCTCCAACACAAACCTGGCTCCAACTTTAATACAGAAATCTTGAGTTAAAGAGTCTCATTAGATTCTCTGCTGAGTTTGAACTCACTCAACTGAGATTTTTGACACTTTGTAAATTTTCAGTGTATTTTCAGTGAAAGAGACAATGTTTAGTTACCACAGTCTACACAGAGACAATGTTCTTCCAAAATCTATCCCAGTAACATCTGATAGAATATCAGCAATCATGAGTGATGCAGTTAAGATCAAAATAAAAATGTTTATTATATCCACCTCCAGTACACAGTGGTGCCCTCAAATGCAGTTTTGAGTGTCCCACCTCAGCAAAAAAAAAAAAAAAAAAAAAAAAAAGCTGGAATGCCCAGGGAGGGGACAGAACAGGATGATCAAAAGAGGGAAAAGATTTCTAGGAAAAAAAAAGAAAAAAAAAAAAAAGCTGGAATGCCCAGTGAGGGGACAGAACAGGATGATCAAAAGAGTGAAATGATTTCTAGGAAAAAAAAAGGATAAACAGAAAGGATAAACAGATCAAGGTTCTTTGTCTGGGAAAGAGGTGACTGGAAGGCAAATACAAGGGGCTTAGAAAATCAGAAGTGTTGGGAGACATGACCAGGGAATGTGTATAACTGTTTCTCAAGAGAAGAAATGCACCTGGAAAAAAATGATGAAGTATTTTGATATGACACCCAGTGAAATGTGAAACTCCTTTCCACATGATTTGGTGGCCCAAAGTACAGTGTTGAAAAAGAGACTATAAAATCAAGGAAAAGGGGTGATTAGAAGTTTTCCAGAGGATCCTCTGGCTCAGGGAATCCTTAAATTTCTGATTGCCTTAAGCTGGCATAAGCCCAGCAGAGGAATGGTCAGGAACCAACTGAAGGTGACAATCAGAGATTCCTAACACGACCCTGCTGCTGCTGAATCTTATTTTAACTCTCGAGAGACAGCAAAAAGGATAAAAAAAAAATACTTTGGTGGATATTACATCAAGTTTTCAGTAGAACCATCTATGGCTATACTATACCTTTCTTTTTGTTGCTTAAGCACTAATTAAAAAAGCTAAAACACCCATTTACACTCATGTGGGTGAGGAACTGAAGTCAGACCTTTGTGCCAGTGGCTCAGAGCTTCAGAAGCCACCCTGTGACTGTGGATTCCCACTCAGGTCGGGCACTGAGGGGTTAATGGTGTCTTTTAGTCCCCAGTTGAGAGGCCATTAACAGACTGAGCTCCTTATTTGCCCTAAAGGCTGCCCCAGTTCAATGCCAGGGGGATCCTGTCCACTTAGGCAGGAGCTGCTTCACAGGGGGAACACAGAGAGCAGCTCTGGCCTCTCTGGGAGACAGGGTTTGCAGCAAGCCCTCACTCTACTGCAAATCCTAATTTAAAGAAATCCCCTACTTTTTCAGTGGAAATTGAATTATTTTCCTTTTTGTTCCAGAGCAGTTCTTTGGATGCGGTAGCTGATGCTGTATGAGGCTTTTTTTTTATTATTACATTTTAACAAACTTTATAGCCCATTTTGTTTGTTTTCAAATAACTTTATTTTCCTTCTTTTCTACCATCAATTATTAGGTTTGTTTTTCTTTCTATAAGATGGAGGAGTCAGGAGACTGATCCTGCTCAATGCTGTATAATTTAGTATTATGTGTGGTAGCTTTATGAGGTGGGAGTCAGATAAAACATAGTATTTGAACACTAACCATTTATTAGCTCTAAGGAATAGATTTGTGACTTGACAAGCAGACAATAACTCTGTGTTCTGATCAGCCAAAGAGGTCTACCCTGAGTTCAAAAACCAGAGTAACATTCTCTTTCACAAATAATTTTGTTTACTGATGTGACTAGATTTTAATAATAAACTTGATATATATGTAAATTTATTTTAATCTAATTTCATCAACAGAGCCCTCCTAAAAATGAGACTTTGTAGATTGTTCTGTGTCTGATTTATAGATTTCTGCATCCTATTCCCAGATTGATTTCAAGGCTATAATTCTATCAGGTTTTTCTCCTGATGTCAGAAACACCACCTCTGCAGATAGTGTTTTATAACTAGCATCACAACTGAAACTGAATTACTGCCCTGCTATCCTATGCTGCAATGTGTCCTTTTGTTTATAATCACCCTCTCTCCCTCACATCCCTACCACTTCAGCTTCATGGAAAATATCAGCTCTGAGATCAATCAGGGAGCTCCACATCTATTTCTGTCCCTCACTTCAACCCCTGGATAAAACAGGGACCAAATTCTAAACTCAGATGTGAATGTGCAGAGCTCTTTAGAGCAAAGGGAGGCTGAGCAAATGGATCAGTGCTGAATTTCCACACATCCAATTCTATAATGAGTTGCTCTTCCTCCCTTGATGAGGTCTCAATCCTGGGAAGGAGCAGGCAGGGCACACTCGAGTATTCACACTGATCTCAGGGACTCAGAGGTGCTCAGGGATTCAGCACCTTCCTTCTAAATGCACAAGAAGAATAATCTGTGGGAAATTATGTTTAACTGAGTCCAGCATAAGATTTGAGGTTCTTTCTCCATTTTTTTTCATGCAGTGGATTCCTGTTTAAGATGCACATCATCTTACTTTGGATAAATAAAGTTACTGCTGCTTTCACACACTTCCCTTTTCCACAAACCTTGATGGATAACTGGCAGCTCCCTCCCTCTGCACTCCCCTCTATTCTCTCTCCAACTCAACCTCAACCTTTTCCATCCTTCTCCTATCCCTGTACAGGAGAGAATGCAGGGCAATCACACAGGACACACAGGAAGAGTAACTTTGCCCAAATTAAACACTGATGTGGGTAATTCACCTCTCCTACCACTACTTTTTAGCTAAGAACATCTTCCTTGGAAGCAGAAAGATCACAAATTTCCAGTGTTTGCCTTTGGAATGGCCACTGTGCCAGGCAGTGGGATGGACAGAACCAGGAAGGCCTGGGAAGGGAATGGAAAAGCCTCTCAGCTTTGATGAGTGCACCAGCACTTTAAATCCTCACCATCTTTGGACCAGCTGTGAAAAGTAACTCTATTTTATTTGCTTGGCACTCATAACAGTTCTCTTTGGATGCTGATGTCTCTCATATTACATTTCTGAACACTTCATTATAGCTCAAATAAAATGTAATTCTCATGTTGTTTTTAATTATTTCACAAAACCCAAAAGTCTCATAATGAGCTCCTTGCAATACCAATATATTTCCATGGTATTATGTCAATGCTGAAGAAAGAAGATGTAGATCCCCCCTCCTGCTGCAAGTAAAATACATCTTCTCATATAATCCAAACTTTAATCCATTTCTTATGGTTTGTCTTTACAGGCAACTCAAACAAATAACCAGAACAGCAAACCTCTTCTCTCTCCCACAGTTTGGCCATCTGGAGCATTTGTCAGGCCAGGGCTCTATTTCCTACTCTCCAGGAGCAGGACCCCTTTCCTCACTAAGGAAGCAAAAATTCAGATGCAGTAACGTAAAGGATGTCAATAAAGATCTGTACCTTTGCGCAAACAGATTTTTTTGTATCTACAGTACTGGATTTCTCCCTTACCTGTTGGGATTAATCTGTGCTTTCTGCAGCTGCTCTCCCTGCTTGACATCCCTGGGGAAGCCAGAGAGCACCCAGCCATTGGTCAGGCAGTCCAGGGCACTCAGGCGTTCTGTCAGCAGCTTCAGGACAAGGCTGTCTGGCACTGCAAAGCAGGGAAAAGGTGACATTTATTCTGTGTGCTGAGTCTGCAGTGGAGGGAGATGCTCACAAGTCCTTCTGGAGCCAAACCAAACAGTTATTCCCATTTATTGGCATTGGGCATCGTTGGCTTCTGCATATTCATTGTCATGGAACCCCCAAACTCACAAGGAACTGTAGGACCAAAACAAAGGATTTGGTAAAACTGGTGCCCACACAATTTTGCAATGTACTTTTTCCTCTGAGACACACGGGGCTGGTGTCACAGTGAGGTGTGTGACACAATCTTATCGAAATGCACGACTTGAGTTGTGGAAAAGAAATCCTAAGACAGGAAAGGAATTTCTGAGAATTCTGGATTGAACTCAGCAGGTGATAATGGTTCTGCCACAACAGTCTAGGTGTGCTACTGCTCCAACTTACACAAAAGCTTGAAGATTTTATAACTGAAAATAATTTTTGAAATTAATTTCAACAACCTTAACTACAGCATTGATGAACCCCTAATTTTAGAGCTAAAAGCTCTTTTTCCTCTATTATTATTATTTTTCTTTGGGGCAACAGAGAACATCAGCAAGATACTGACTGGGATTACAACTACTATGGAGCTTTTAAAATTCTATTTTGTAGTAAGGAAGTATCCTGCACATTTTCACTAGAGACTTTATAAAGTAAATACTTCAGTTGAGATACTTAAACTTCGGGGTTTTTTTGTTTTTTTGGGGAGGAGGGGATGTGTTCAGAATTAAATTATTAAGTTCAATGAGAGCGACTATAGATTTTCCAGTGGCTATTGTAATGTCTTGGGCTCAGTGTCAAATAACCCCAAAGAAAGGACAGCAAAATCACCTGGAGCTGCTTCCCAAAGCAGCAGCCAAACCAATTCCCCAGCAGCAAGGAGAGCCCCTTCCCTTTATCTGTCTGAAACACTGGTGCTCTACTGGAAACAAGAGAGAAATTGCTACATAAATCCCCTTCATGGCAGGTTGATGTTTTGATGCTCACCCTGCCATCACATCTGCATACAAAAATACAACAACAAGTGCTTGTAGGAGAGTGTATGTGTCAGATTTCTAGCACTGCACTTCTCTTCAGGACAAGCTGACAGCAATGTGCCTGGATTTTAGCAGAGTGAATTATTAGCAGTGCACAGTTCTACTCCGGGAACATGCAGGTTTTAAACTGCAATGATAGAATCCATTTGCTCCTGGAATTTAAAATTGCACCTCTATCATGAAATTCATGGCTTCTCCTTTAAATAATCAAATTACTGAGTTTACAGAACTGCACTCAGGATTCAGTGTACCAGCAAAAAGAGAGGAAAACCGCAGGGAATTAATTAGGAAACAGATTAGTGTATTAATTGAGGATATCCACTTCACATTATAAAAGAACAAGCTAAAGAGAGTAATATTCTCCATCTGCTGAAAGGAGGGGAAAAAAAGGGAATGGAATAAATCCACACACTTGACAAAGAGCAAAATGACAATGCAAAAACTGGGTATTCTGTTAAAAATGGGATTCACAAAATTAACTGTAACAATAGTGCAGCAGCAGGAAGGAATTTTATCAGATGGATGCTTCTTCCCTATCCAAGACCTGAGCTGCAGGCAGGCACAGGAGGGACAACAGGAGAATTTCAGTGCTCTTTCCAGGGCAGATCTCTCCCCACCCTCCAGCTTACAAGAATTAATACAAACCCAACACATGCTAGCAGGAATAAAGAAAAACAAACAAACCCACCTTCTCTTTCCCAAAAATGCATTCCATACAAAGACAGCGGAATTTTCCCATTCCCTGAATTTCTGGCTGCAGCATTCAACTTTCTTCATGTGTGTTATTTTATGACAGTTCCTACTGGAACCATTGACAGGGATTTACAGAGATGCCAAGTGACATGATTTTATTTTTTAATTTCACAATGCTCAAAACAGTTTTGCAAGGAATAGAACCTACAAACCCCGGAGTGAAACTGCAGTAGGATTCTGCCAGAGTTGACATCCCTGTCACATGAACAGGGCAGAGGCTGGAAGGGCCAGGAATGGCACAGAAAGATGGATATCCTGTGCTTTTGAGCTTCCAGCAGATCCTGGGAGATTCCCCAGTTCCAGATTGCTTCCATCCTTCATATGGGAAGGAGAAACACTGCAGCCTACGAGGAAATTAAAAAGCAATTGTGATGGGAACACATGGCATCTCCTGGGTCTGAGCACTTCCCACAGGCTTTCTGTGAGCCCTGATGATCAAAATCCTCCACTGTGGCCACTATTTTGGAACAAAACTGAAGCAACCGCACGAGGGGGAAAAAACAACGAGATGCAGAGACGATTAATTAATAGTTTATCTGATGACATGCCAGGTTTGGGGTGTTCTGAGGGGTGCTGGGGACACCTCACACCTCTCTCCCTTCAGCCAGGAGTGACTGCAAGATGTCAGCAGCACCCATGCACACATATACATCACTGAATAATATAGATGCTTACATATTTTCTGTGCCTCCCTCTAAAGCTTGATGGTGTGAAATAAAACATAAACAAGTCAGACAGCAAGCTCTGCTCTCCTCTTGATTAGCAAACATACCTATCACTTCAACACAATGGGGGAACAGAGCTTGTTGGCTGCTTGGTGGCATTACAAAGTACATCAGCTGCCCTTGAACAGGAACAGTCACACTTAAAACAGCTGCATTAAAACTGTAAAACATCTTCCACAGACCAGAGGGAAAGGGAAAAAAAAAAAGAGAGAGAAAAAAATCAGTATTATTCTTATTTTGTAGTACAGACAGAGTAGGTAATGAAGAACTCTGCAGCACAGAATTCCTTTTCACTCATGTGGAACTGTCTCTGGAATGTAAGGCAAATTAATAACCTGTAATTGGAGGGGCACACAGCCTGTGAGGAACTAGCCAGAGGTCTCCTGGCCTTAAGCACACAACCCTATGGGCATATAGCAAAGTAAAATATAGAGCTTTCCTGATGAGACAGTCAATCTACATGTTTTAAGGAGATTATGAAGCACAAGAGCTTTGAATAATCAATTCCTTTTCAACATAAGCTCGTGTGAGTTTCCAACTCCGAAAGTTGGGGGAATGAGACTCAGGAGAGATTTTACTTTATCATTAGAGAAGTCCAAAGGTAAGTTTCTTGTAAAAATTACAATGTGCTGCTGCAAAGAGATATCCAGACTAGGCAAGGTGGGAGCACATCTCTATTAGGGAGAGAAATCAAGGCACAGGAGTAAAATCCGCCCCTCAGAAGTAAAGCTGCAGTGATTCCTGAGAGCATCAGACACAGCTGTGGACCAGGATCACAGATCCCAGGCATGGAACAGCAGCAGAACAAGGCCACAGCCAGCTCCAGATGGAAATTTAATTTGTCTGTGCCTACACCAACCCCACACTCCGTGTCTCCTTTATCTCCCAGCCTGTTTCACCACGTTAATGATCAAGATTACACCCCTGAATTGGCAGCTGTGGATCTAAGAAGTGATTTAAGCACTTCAGGGGTTTGATCAGGCAGGGGACAAGGTTTACAGTGCTGCTGCTCATGCTGGAACTGCTGTGTGGACATCCAGAGATTTTCCATCTCCAGGGCTGTAAATCAGCACCTTCCAGCAGAACATTTAAAAAATAAATTTACTTCTCAGAGCTTCAAAGCTTTTCACAGGTATCAGGTACTTCTCATGAGAAGTACATCCTCATGAAGCTCACAGGAGTGTGGCCTATTAGCTCTTCCCCAATCCATGGATCTGCAGGACTAGCAGAAACCAGGATCAGGCAATCAGTTACAAAATCAGGCAATCAGTTACAAAATCACACCATCTGCTCTGCACAAAAGTAACAGAACATTAAAGGCACAGTCTGAAAGGGAAAAACACCACTTGAGAGATTACAGGGCACTATTCTCCAATAACTTCAATGCTGTCAGTGCTCCAAGCTATACAATTATCATATTTAATTTGATACCTCCTCCACATATTTCCCGTTAAAACAGACTTTTGAAGGGTATCAACTCACTTCTCCAAACCTATAAAACCTTGATTCTAAGTACAGCATACATGCGTTTACAGATACAAATTCTGTCAGCTTTGTGCTCTAAAAGGTCCTTTTGACAATACTGTCCATCTATGCTTTATCCTGCTTGTAGAGATATTTTTTTAGCAAGGTCGGAAGACTTTCACAGCTAATTGAGACGCCTGAGGCTTGATCCCAGTAGTTGACAGTCAACATCTTGTCCCGAGTACAAGCTACTGCCAAAGGCTACTTTCCTGAATTGTCCAGGAAACCCCAAATTTAGCAAAGCATGAGATTTCCTTATTTTATTGCTCTAGAAACTCTGGGTGATTCACAATGAGTAATTGGCTTTTTCTACTCTGTTTTCTTGCCCACGTTAAGGTCCTCAGAGATGGTATCGATTGAGATAGTATAAATTGGGTTTTAATGTGTTTGAGAATGATTTAGCAGTGATTTACCATCGCGTGGGCTGATCGATAATTTAGGCTAATCCTCTGAGCCGCCGGTGGGTGAGGATGGGCGAGCAGCCGGCTCGGGGACCGTAAATAAACACTCGGACCGTAAATAATAAACACCCGGACCGTAAATAATAAACACCCGGACCGTAGATAAACACCCGGCCGAGCGCGCTGTCAGCGGCACCGGGAGGAAAACACCGCGTTTTTCCTCGCTGCAGTCGGGAGAAGGGGATCGGTCCCTCCGGGGGGCTCCGGCCCCCACACCCGGAGGATCCCGAGGGGTCCTGGGGTTCACCCGGGGGCTCCAGCCCTGCAGATCCGGAAGGCCCCGGTATTGTCCCGGGGGTCTCAGCCCCGCGGTACCGGGTTTGTCCCGCGTGTCTCAGCCCCGGTTTGTCCCAGGCTGTCCCGGGTGTCTCGGCCCCGCTGTCCTGGTCTGTCCCGGCTGTCCCAGGTGTCTCAGCCCCACTGTCCCGGGTCTGTCCCGGGTTTGTCCCGTCTGTCCCATCCCGGCTGTCCCGGTCTGTCCCGGGTGTCTCAGCCCTGCTGTCCCGGTCTGTCCCGTCTGTCCCATCCCTGCTGTCCCGCTCTGTCCCGGCTGCCCCATCCCGGCTGTCCCGGTCTGTCCCATCCCCGCTGTCCTGGGCTGTCCCATCCCCGCTGTCCCGGTCTGTCCCGGTCTGTCCCGCTCTGTCCCGGTCTGTCCCGCCCCGCGCTCCCGGCCGTCGTTGGCCGTTCTCTGTCGCCACCCCGCGGTCACGCCGGGCAGCGCAGCCGGTCCCGCCCCGCGGGCAGCAGCGCAGCTGAAATGTCGGGAATCGGGAATTCCGGGAAAACGCGCCCGCTCCGGACGCTGCTCAGGCCTCCCGACAGCGCCGGGCTGGCACGGAAACCCTGAAAGCATCTCCGGTTTTACCGGGTTTGAAGAAGGGACAGCAAACACCGGCACCGCCGCGGGTGCGAACACAACGAGCGCAGTGATCCATCCAAGGGACCATTCCTACACAAATCCCGTCTGCACTCGCTCGTTTTACATTGCTGAGAAGGAATTCTG
Source organism: Rhabdornis inornatus (assembly GCA_013397075.1). NCBI lineage: Eukaryota > Metazoa > Chordata > Aves > Passeriformes > Rhabdornithidae > Rhabdornis > Rhabdornis inornatus. The sequence goes on along the minus strand of VWZS01000747.1, from coordinate 34,314 downwards.
TAAGAATCGGAGTAATTCTTTTAATATAGTAAAACGAGGAATGCGATAAAATATTTAATTTCCACGTTTGAAATATTTTTGCTTGTTAGCATGTATTAGAACCAATCTTTCCTTGGTTTTGTTTTTTAGGTTTTTGGTAATTTAAAATAGGAATTAGCTATAAAAAAGGAAATTATACTATTTCTAAAGCAGGTACAATCCCAAATTATCGATCATATATAATCATAAATCATATCATACAGGATAAATCAAGACTTTCAGAAATGTTTCCTCACAGGTATCAAGCCAGAGATTCAGGAATCTACATCTGATCACATTTAGTGATGACATTCCAGCCCCTTACACCACTTTACTTGGTAGCAGCAAAGGAAATTCAGTCCAAACTCAGTATCCAGCATGCAAACAAAAAGCTTTTTTCCCACTAAGAATGGTCTCTGTGCTGTTTTCCATGGATTTGCCCAACGGCCCCGGCTCCCAGCGAGTCCCAGGATGATGCAGGGCTGGCTCCAAGGTCAGGATCCACACACCTGGCTTCCCATCCACACCTCCTGGGTGTGGCAGGGCTCGAGCTCAACGAGGTTTCCTGCCTCAGTTTACCTGCCTGGGAGACAAAAGCTGCTCTGAACTATCTCACAGGGATGTGTCTACTCTGAACGTTTCTAAAACCAGTAACAAAATGTATATTTGTATTTCTTTTTACTGCTTTGGTTTCCACAGAGACACTACAGTTGGACAGAGAGAACAACCACACTCCAAACCCATAGGACTCATGATTTCCATTATCAACCAAGTTCCTATTTCCTCCTTGTTCCTAACAGTTCAGCTCTGCTGAAGAACACAGTGCAGAATTTGACCTACAAACCCTTCTTGTCAGTGATAATATTAAAAAAAATGAATAAATTGGTCTGATAAACACAGTGAGAAACTGTGTTTATCATACCAAATGCTGCTTCCCATGGGGTGAGAAGGGAGGGTGCTCCTGAAGGGGCTCCTCATCCCAGGGATGCCTGGTGCCAGCACATGCTCCAGACCCCAAGAGTGGGATGGATCCTGCCCAGTCCTGTGTCTGCCCTTCTCCTGACACCCCCCAGCCACATAAAAGGGACATTTAAAAATATAAAAGGATGCACAAAAGCTGTTTAATATTTCCCTTGTCATTAAGACAGACTGTTTCACACAGCAGCCTGGTTCTGTTTGTATTACACCCCATGAAACAGAGCCAAACCCAGAATTTTATATTAAACTCCAACAAAAAAAAAAAAAGGGGGGGGGGGGGGGGGGGGGATCCTGACAACATGCAATGTGCTTTTCCTTCTGGTTTTATTATAAAAACTCCTATGATATCTCCATCCCAAACTCCAAACCACACAGAATTCCAGTGAGAAGCCCTTTGGTGAGGAGACAGTGCTGCAAGGAAAGGAAAAGAGCTCCCACTTCCCTAAATTTTAGAGAATGACTGTCAGCAGTGAAGATCAATATGGATATAAAAGATTAATACTTCACATTTATATTGTACTTTGCTGTTTAAAAGCCCCTGACAACCACGAGGCCCCAAATAGCCAAGGGCCACATCTTCACTCAAATCCATGAGGGTTTGTGGCACAAATATTGGAATATCAGTCCTCCAGCAACAGCAGGAATGGTGAATATCACTGCAAAACCATTTTATATAGGCAGGATCATATCCATGAACTGACTGATTATCACAATTGCTCCAGAAAACAACTGCACTCCTGTCTTTAATCAAATTACATTTATTTTGCCTGGTCTGGCTTCCAGGGTTGACTTTTTAGGGTGGATTTGTTGCTTTGTTTTCACTCCTAAGTGGGGTGGCCCTTAAAAATATCTTTTAATAGTTAATAGTAATTTAGTTTAATAGTAATTTAATAATTAAAATATCTGGAGTGAGCAAGGCTCACTTCAGCTCTGAGTATCTGCCAGACAGATACACCAATCTGGATTGTGGAATAAAGAAAAATACATTCTAGATTTTCATATAAAGGAAAAGGGAATTCTGATATATCATCTTGCAGTAATTCAACACATGAAAAAGTAAAACTCAGGGAAGAAAATTACAACCTACTGCCTATATGTCTGCATTTAAAACTTTCTGTTCTACAACCTTACATCTCATATAAAAATATGGCCACCTAAAACAGAAAATAAAACCCCTAAATTTTATTATGTTCTCCTGACCACCAATTTTCTCCTAGTAGGAAAAAAGACTGCTACCTATTTTCCATAAAAAAACCTTTGTAGCAGTCCCAGAGGAAAAGTCAAAAGTTTGACTTGAAAAACGGAGCTACTTCAAAAGCATTGTCAAACAGAGGTGAAGGTTTCTTAAAAATGCATAAATTAAAGTGTGGTGTATTCATAAATATCTCTGTAACTTTACACAGTTTATTTGTGAGCAAGGTGCACATTTAGGGGAGCTATAGAATTGCTGTAAAACTAACTTAAAATAAAGTAGAAAATCGATTTGTTTATTAGCTCCTGTTTGGACTCTGTGTGTGTGTGTGCATGTGTGTGAAAAATGAAAGAAAAATGGAGAGTTTTTTCAATAATAAAAAGGGAGTTGCACTGCAGGGCCCCTAAAGCTTGTGAAAAATTAAACTCGACGGATTCAAACTGTCCTATTTCCACTTCAAAAGAGAAGAGGCACTGAGCTCTTCCCAACTTATCTTCAAACGCCCAGCACCCTAGAAAGTTTCTTTAAAAAAAATAAAGTCTCTAGTTCCCCCAAGCACTGTACCCGTTACTGTAGCTGCTGTCTCTCCCTCTTCTAATTATACCCATGTGAGTCTATTAATCAACTTGTAAATTATTTAGAGAGCCATGCGCTGTCTTCAGCCAGTACAAACACACTGCATGCAAAGGCTTGCTGAAAACCAATGGAGCTCCCAAAGGGTCTCTGCAATGTTCAGACAGCTTGCAGCTCGCCAGTACAGCACTCTTAAAAACAAGAAATAACACTGAGCTTACCCCCTCAGATATCAAGATTTACTCAGCCTTTCAACTCTGAAACTCTCGGCGAGTTTTTAACAAAGAGGAGTTGCTCTATTGTCAAATCTGTATTTCATGCTCAGTGATGAGAATATTAATTTGATGTCAAAAAAAAAAAACAAACAAACCAACCCTCCTCGAACTGAGCAAAGTGTTTTCAGTGAGACTGTGATCACAATCACCAGGGGACCCCAACTTTCAGAGGCTACACCAAAAAGCACCCCTTTAAAACCACTGCAATTTAAAATAAGGGGAAATCTGTATTTGTACAAGTAATAGTTTTCATTAGGAAACAGGAGAAATTAGGGAATTCCAGATTTTACCCCCTACGTGCAGACTGCCATTGGGGACAGCTTCAGATACTACAACTTAAAAGAAAACAGAAAAAGGAAGAGGAAAAAACCAACACAGATTGTGTGTGTTCAACTCTACCAGGCTGCAAACAGTGCAGTGCTAGCTGTGTGCCATGAATCAGTTCTCTTACCTCCTGAATCTTCATTTTGGTGGGAAAAAACCCAGTTACCCAAACTGATAGCAATTCTCCCAGCTGAAAACCAGAATCTTACTGGTTTGGGAGTGTCTTTTTTCTTCCTGCTGCCTTCATGTCATCTCACTTTTCTTGGCTCTATTTATTACAGCCTCACAAACTGATAGATTAATTAGCAGTGATCATTCCATGCAATTTCACCACAAAAACTGGACAGAATGACATGCAGATTTCAACTGACTGATGACCTTCCCTATTTTTGTGATGCCCCCAAAAGGCTTCTGCTTGTCTTTCATTAATATAATGCAAACACCTCAAGGGGCAAACACCAGGGACATTCAGGTAGGGAAATCAAAAATGCTTTCTGCAATTTTTTTTGTTTTCCCAGGGTATCAAATTCTCACAGACATCTTTAAGATGATGAACAAAGATCATGCAGATGGAACTTTTAATTAATGTTTGCCCATGTTTTCAGTGAGACCTGTCCAGCAGGCTGGACAGAATTGGAGCAGGAATTCTGTGTAAAGGTCTCCTTTAGGCCTGTGGGGTCTAAGAAAGACTTTTCCACACAGGCATCATCTCTCCAGGGGAGGGCCAAGTCTCAATGGAACTGCCTCCTCAGAACATTTCAGAAGGAATCAAACCAAATAAATTAATTTATGGGACTTGTCTTGCTGCCTGTGGGAGGGTTCTGGCCGCTGCACTCACCTCTTATTCCATTTCTTCCCAGGCTGCCCAAGCAAATGGTGTGTGCTGGATTTAGCATTATTGACCAAGAGTTAATCTAATTGGAGTTGGTGACCAGAAAATTGGTCTTAGACTCCAATGTTGGTAATTTTCTGCCCAGAGTATAGTTAATAATAACTACCCAGTACTCAGTGAAACTACAATATCCTAAAGGAACAGTCTCTGCATTTCAGACTGGTTGTCCAAAGCACAACTCTATGTTTATGACAGGCAGAAAGCTGTCAGGTTACTGAACTTATCACCAAAAATGCATTTTTCAATATCTAGTGTGCACCTATTGTAGACTAGAATGTCCTGGGAATTAAAAAATTAATGGGCTCAAAAATATCTATGCTGCCTTCATTAGGTAGAATAAATCACCATATACAAAATTGAGGATTTTGACAAAAAACAGGTCTTTATGAGACAGCAAAGACTAGAAAATACAAAAAATGGGAATACTGGGTTGCCTTTTGGGGGGAACAACAGAATTTTCTGGGCTGTTCCTGAAATGCATGGTGTATAGATGAAGCAGCAGTAGAGGAAAAACAGCATGAGGAATGTTGATGAGTCCTAAAGCCAGGAAGAGACCCAGGTTAGCCAAGCAGAACTGGAGCAGAACAGACAGTGGGCAGCCTCAATAACTCAATAATGAGTCAGCTTTGAACAGGCTGGGGTTGGAGCCTTGTTACAGCACCACAACACACCCCGTTGGCACATCTTAAATGACTAATTGTATGCAATCAGTGGTGTCCACAAGAAGGGAAACACACTGAGATCAGTCCCCTGGGGGAGAATTTTAAGAATATATGAGGCATGTAGTCAAGATTTTCTGGCACTGCTTTCGTTTTGACAAGTAATGATTTGAGAACAACATTTTTCCTGGTGTGCCTTTGGTTCCACTGTTCTGTGCCAATGTCACTTGCATGATTCCTCACCCACAGGAACAGCTAAGCCTCTTTACAACCAGAAATGTAACGAAAAGATTGAAGTTCTAATTGCTTTTCCATTTACAACACTGTCTGCTATTGGCTACACTGAGTCTTTGCAAGTGAGATTTTCTGGAAACTGATTGTACTCAATTATAGCAGGAGAATCTTTCCCCTGTTTTAACCTGGGCTGCAGCAAGAGAGCAAAGATGCAAAGATTCTTTGCCCACCTTTCCTCTTCACTACCCTGTGTTATTCCATTTTCTCCAAGCCTCTTGTGAGGGCAGTAATGAATTCTTGTTAGTGTTTACTAATGTAAATTCATTCTTTGTTATCCCTGGGAGAGGAGGATTAGCAAAATGACAGAACTTATTATTTCTGGTTTTGCTGGATGATATTTATCTTTATTCAGCCTTTAATTTTGTGCTGTGTCCCACCAAATAAAATATATGTATGTGCATACCAGCAAATCTAAGGGAGAATTTTTAGCATAATGCACAGAAATATAGTTATGATCCCTATTAACATTCAGAAGTGTTGTACAGCTTTATCTGTGCATGCTGTATTAAAAAATTAATCTAAATCTGATATAATTTCTAATTTGGAGAAAGAAAGGAATTACAACTTCAATTTCATTTTCCTGAAATGAAAGCAGCTCCCTTGGACTAAGGATGTGCATATTTTTAGGACTGGCTAAAAATTATGATCTGTGCAATTATTTTACTCTACTGGGAATGCATCTCCTTTAAGGAACTTTCATGGTTAAGATGAAGTTTATAAAACACACAAAGAACATTTTAGTAAAGGAAGCTCTTAAAGGAGCTATCTTTGAATAAACAGATCACCCAAACTCCCATCTCAGCCATAACTGAAATTTAGAGAGTGAGGTATTTACAATCCTCCCCTCCACAGAGACAAGCAGACAGTGAAATTACAGTATGCACATAAGAATCTGAAATTAATGGATACCATGAAAGACAGGCCCAGAGCTTAAAAGGATCTCGCTGTGTGAGTTAAACTCAAAACCAGCCACATTCAGGTCAACCAAATTACACAGGAAGGAATTATTGCCACACCTGGAGACCTCAGATCCACGGCACAACACACTCTGAGATCTCTTCCCTTTGAGTTAAATGCCCATTCTGGGTATCTCTAACTCAGAAAATCCTCTCCTAGATCTCTGTGGCTATTCCAGATTCTCTCTTCCAGGCTGCAGAGATTCCTGTTCTCCATCCCCATGGCTCCCACAGCAGCCCCTACTCCCAGCAGCGAATGCTGCCATGAGTGCATGAGGAATAAATGCAATTCATTCACTGCAGATGAAGTTCAGAATTAAAATCCATCACCCTGTGGCTTGCTAAAGTGCCTGACAGAGGGATGGCACCCCCAAAGCTGCAGGCTGCCAAAGATTTTTTGGAAAGTCCTGTAACTCTGGGTCTGGTATCAAGGGAACCTCAGTTAATTTTATAAGTTCGTGTTTCAGAACTGTCTAATTCAGCCTCAGAATTAAGCTACTGTGCAAAAAACAAAAGAGATTTTCAAGCTTTTCACCTTACCAAACACATTTCTTTGCTATAAATAAAGGACAATGAAGATTTCTCTTTGCTCAGGGGGGATTTGCTCAAAATTCCATTAATACTGAAACTTAACTGAGATTTCCCCATCTTCAGCATGATTGTCTCCTTGTGTTTGTACCACTGGAAACCATTTGGGCTGTTGCCAGAAACAGCACTGAAAGTTCCTTTTCCAGGCCATTGCAATTTGGCAAAATAAACATTCTTCCACCCTCCTGCAACACGATTTCTCCTCTTTAATTACAGATTTTCTCTGATTTCTAATACCCATCACACACAGACAGCAGGACAACTGTAACAGGCAGACAGGTTTAAGCTGCTGCTCCCAGAAGTTTACAGTATTTATGATTTATCTGCAATCCCTGCAGAACCTTCCAAAAGTAAAGTGTACTCAATATTCATCGTGGCAGTCCTCCCATAACCAAAAGTGCTGATAGAAATGAAGTACAAAGAGATTTAAAGTTTAAAATATTTACATTAAAGTAAACTATGGTAGTATTCTGAAAGTCACCATCCAAATATAAAATGAAACACGGTATTATTGTGATTTGAAGCAGTTTGACACAAGAGTGTGCTTTAAAAACAGTTTGAACTGATATCAGAATTCTGGTTTTGATTTAGAGATTAAAATATGGAATTCAGATTTCGGAATGTGCACAAGAAATCTGAATTTCACTGGAACAGTGAATATTTGTTTTCAGGATATAAAAACCCTTAGAAATCAAAGTTTTGTTACATAGTGCTACAAATCCCATTGAATAAATACAATTAATTGACTTTCAGACTACTCTGATTAGAATCTGACCAACAAAAATTCACTCACAATTTGGTTTTTGCTACAAATTTGTAACTACAGGGTAATAAGACAACAATGTGCCCTACCTGGGCATCCACTGTCAATGTGAGGCTTAATGAGTTCTCCAAGTTTTGTGTTGTCTGCAACAGCTTCCTTTAGCAGTTGCCCACAGCAAACTAACAGGAAGGAAGAACAAAAAAGACACAAGGTTAAATTTTAAAAAGGAGGCAACAAAGAAAAGGAAAAAAAAACAACCCAGAAGCTGCATACTGGAATAAGGTCACTGAATAAAATAAAAGTTGTATGTTTTTTGAGTTTGTTGTTGGGGTTTTGTTTTCTTTTTTTGGCCAAGCAGAATGAAAAGCAAGGAGACTGAGGATATGGAATGGAAAAAAAAAAAAAAGAATGTATTTGGCAAAGAACATATTAAAAATGGAGAGAATGATATTAATCAAATATATTTCTGAAATAACAACTCAAGGGATTGCTAGTGGCTTTCACTCTTTATAAACTTGTAATTACTGAATAAAGTTCCAGCTGCTGAACAGCACGTGAACCACGCTGCTGGAGGTGCAGCATAATGCTCACTTCAGGAAGGTCCTCCCTGGATCATTTAATGATCAGGTTAGGATTACATTTAAAAACCTGTGCTAATGCAATATCATCATTGATTTCAAACACACAGGACACCAGGAGATGCAGATTTCAGGTTTGAGCCAGGACAGCTGTACATGAAATATTCCTGGTTTGGGTTTGGACAGCACTGGCTGCCCCAGGTGAGGGAGTTTAGAGAGAGGGAACCAAGACATGGAGAGATCACACAACAGCAGAAATCCTGGGTACAACTCTAATTTGGTAAATATTAGCCATAGGTCCCCCTGGAGATTATTCAATTAATAATCCTAAAATGATTCCTTTCTTCCAGGAATCAATAGCAGCAACAGGCACTGACTTTGATGGGAGAAGATGGAGCCCTTTAATCAGTTTATTGCTGTTAATCACACTGCCAGGCCAACAGGAGTGAGAGCCCCCCCAGCAGTGATCCTGCGACAAAGCTGATAAAATTCAACATTTAAGGGACAATTTGAACAATCACCACTTGTCCTGGAGAAGCAAATTCATATTCATAATAAATAGTGTAAAAACATAACAGAAACTCAGTGCACAGACCACAAGTTAAGACACCTAATAAATACACACCTAAATTCAATCCAATTCATGAGAGTATTTAAACATAGATTTAAATTTTTGAGCCTGTGCTTCAAGCCCAATGGCCTAGTGGAAATAAAGTGTATGCTGAATATTATTCTGAAAAATGATAGTCTTCCAGTTCTGTATTAAACACTTAATTCTTCTAATATTTGGGTTACAGAATACTTAAAATAAAATTCAACGTATGGGAAAAGCACTGGTAATGATTTTTAATAAATAGAGCTGCAACTCTCTCTCTTATTGTAGTTACTTAAAAAAAAAAAATGCAAATTCTGACCTAGATGGAACACTATGAAACCTGCAGTTTTCAAAAAAAAGTTGAAAAAAAATTCAAAAGGACAAGAACAAAATAATTTTTCATACATTCAAGCATGTTTTTTTTCCTTTAAACCAATTACACAATTAATAAAAATACAGCTTTGAATAAATCTACAAATCTTTAGTTTTTCACATGATATTTTAAAACACAGCAATGGCACAATAACTGACAGCAGAAATATTCTATCAAACCTGCCTTTTGCTTAACTAAGATGATGTGACTAACCAGCAAATTTTACAGCTACATTTGTTTAAAATAATTTATGGCTACTCCACTGTGTAGGAGACACTACAGAACATGGAAAAGATTGCACTGATCCTATCACCAAGCTGCACTTTTATATACAGAAGTTTTTAACATTTAAATGCTAACCATGAACAAGTCTCATGCAGGATTTTTTGGACTTCCTTTACAAAAGAAAGATGATGCACTTTCAACTAATTCCTTCATTTTCTCACACATTGCTTGAGATGTGCAGAGCCTGAGCCTTCACTAAAGTTCAGAGTGAATTCTATTTTAAAAATGCCCCAATTTTGGTCAGACAGCTGAAACTGCAGACATTACTCATGATCCACTGATCCACAGAAGAATTCAGAGCACTACAGGGGCCTAACAATAGAAAAATACAGATGTAAAAAGTATAAAAAATGATGAAATGATGACTAAAAAAACCTTAGAGCTGGTTTGTCACAGCATCTATACTTGGTTTACACTTCTTCATTCAAATACTTTTCACTTCCCTCAAAAATTTGACATCCACAGCAATGGACAAAGTGAGACATTTTATAAGCAAGTAAGAAAGACAGCTAGCAAAAGATAAATGATCAAAAAGAGAGAAAGGGGGAATTGAGCAAAGTGCATATTTACTGAGAACTTACTGTTGACAACATCATATTTCTGAGCTATTAGTTCTGCCTGCAGGCTCTTCCCACTGCCTGGGGGGCCAAAAAACAGAATCCGGGGTGTGAAGGGGGCAGCAGAGCGGTGCCGGGTTTGGACAAAGGCAAGAACTAGAACAGGGGAAAAAGGCAAAAAATACAGGTTTTAACACATTTCTTTAAAAAAAAATAAACATTGATTAACTACTCTTTTCTTTAATTAAAAAAAAAAAAAGTCATGTTGATCATGGTTCATTTTATCACTGAAACATCCAGACTCTGCACCCAAAATCAGGACACTGATAAAACTGTCCTGTCAGCAATTTACTCTGAGAGGCATTTTAGAAATCTCAATATCATTACACTCCTCTTTCTTTCATCAGTGCCTGTCAAACCATTTTAAAGAGCAGATTCAATTAATAATTGCTCTCTTTCCATGTTGTTTTTAGCAGAAGTAATTTTTGCTTGATAGCTACAATTTTACCATGCAAATTATAGAAGGATGTAATTACATTTAATACTTTCTGCAGTTTCTGAACAAATATTTAAGTGTAAAAACTTGGGATGTTAAATTAATGACATTTATCCAGCTGTGTGTGATTAAGGCTCCTAATTACAATATTATAGACTTGTAGCACAGTGTGTCATGACACTGCTCAGCCTTGACAACACAGAACTGAGTCTGGACGTTTTATTCTTTTACCTATCCTTTTTGTGTAACTTGTAAAGAATATTTGAGCTTCTCTGCCTGATTCCACTCATTTTCTGGACATCACCCTCCTGAATTTTGCTTTAAGGAGGAAATAGCACCTTCAGGCCAACCTGCAGGTTTGGAAAAACCATGGGTCATGTGAAGCATCGTCAGCACCGCCACATTATAGAGATCTGGACTTTGTTACAATCCCAAAAGAGAACCTGAGAGATCACCAAGAAGCCAAAAGATGTCACAAATTGGGATTGTATTTGGACATAGCTGTGCCCATTTGATGGCTGAGAATACCAGAGAAGGGAGCAGCTCAAGCCATGAAAGTTTTCCAGGGATCAGTCAAATGCCAAGGCTAAACTTTGTGGCACTGATCCCACCTGCCATGGCTGGCCATGACTAAAGCAGCAAGGACACCTCTGCACAGGCTCTGATTCCTCTGGGACTGCAGTGGATGCAGCTAAAGGTGAGCCCAGATAAACTGCAGCCTCTCTCAGTTTTTGTGAGATCTTCAGTTCCAATAAAAGACTCTCTAAAGAGAGTCCTTCTGTGAAAAAAAAAGTATTTTAGGCTAAGGAATAGGACAAGCTTAAACATGACTGTTTGTATGAGATGTAAGCTATATTAAAAAAGCACTAAAGAATTGGTGGGGAACATCCTGAGGATCAGGATTTTGAGTGCCATTGTCAACACATTGCTCTGTACCAACCATTTTTCAGAGAACCCTCCCTTAGATGCTTTGGTATGATCAGAAAATCTTTTGTAATAAAGAAGCACCTCCAGCAAACTCCAGTTTCTACACAGCAGCCCTAAAGTACTGAGAAATTAAAACTGCAGCCACAGGGGACTGTTGTATCCATCTCTTCCTGCAGTGCTGCAATCCTGCACTGCCCAGCTGAATTGGGTGTCACATCCCACACTAGGGCAGCAGCAACTGCATTCAAGTTCACAGAATGTCACAATTCTGTGAAACAACCCACAGCACTGCTCGTATGTATGAGAGATATTTTTTTTTTATTTTTAACTTTAGCTGGGGCAATAAAAATCTAAACAAAAAACCTGGAGAATCCTACCAGAAAATAATGTTTGCTGCATGGCTTCCTAAACCCCCAGCATCAGCTACCCAAGCAGTGCTCCAGTTCTTCTGAACGTTTTCCACAACCCAGTGTATTGAAAAGCACAAACATTACAGGCAAAGCACCCTGCTTACAAATGATGCTTAATTTGCAGTAAATAACCAAGTTAATTAGGAGTAATGATCCCCTAGACAGTCTCCACATCTAATTATTCTTTTAAAAAAATCTGCCTGCTTGATGCACTGCAGAAAAAAGATCTAGAGAGGATTTTTTCATTCCAGTTTTCAATTTATCTCACTACATTATTAATTAATAATAATTAATATTCAGGCACTCACATTTTTATTTACAATTCAAGGCATGAATTCTTTATGAATGATGATATGAACTTTTAAATTTAATTAAGTAATTTAGAGGTAATTAATGTGTAAATTCAGAATATAAACTTCCTACTTGTTAATCCTAAAAGTGCAGCACTTGTTATTAAAAAAAGACCTTTTTGAGATGCAAAATTCCTGGGATATAAGAGATCATCTGCAGACTGACAGCTACAAAGTACATCATCAATTGGTCTTTCTGGCAGTTTCCTTATTCTCTTCTAGAAGGATCAACATTAAAAGTCAGATTGCATTACAGTCAAGCAAAGGCAAACAAGAATTGTTGAACAGGAAAGCTCCCAGCACAAACAGCTTTTAAACAATGAAATGTTCCCAGCTTTGAGCTGCTCCTCCTTGCTGTTCTCAGACTTTGGAAGGTACTGGCCCTTTGGGAGGTGAACAATTGAGCCACAGGGCTCCCTTTTAGGAGAGACACTAGCAGAAATGATGGTGACATTTGCTCTACTGAGTCAGCTCTTCCTTGGCAGGATTGTGAGCTAAGAATTTCCAGTTATCTGCACTTACTTCAGTAAAATAATTACCAGGAACAGCCCAAATGCTGTTCTAGAGAGAACACAACTCAGCTGGGAGCCATCTGTGCTGCCTAATCCTGCAAAGTGATTCTAACAGCCAGGAACTACCCCTCAAACAGGACTTTCTCAACTTGCCACAAAGCACATATTTACCCTGTGAGAGAACATCCATGGAGGGCTGGTCTGCATTGATGGATTTCAGAACTTTCTGGTAGATGTGGAAAATCTCTGGGAAGTTTCTGTGATATTCCAGCAGCTTCTTGGACACCTCCTGCTCAGAGAGATCTTCTGGTTTCACCAACCTCTCCTGCACCAGGGGGTCACTTGGCCAGTTAAAGGTTGTGTGGAAAACCTCTACAGGGAACATGGTTAGGAACTAAGAGCATGACTTAACAGGTCTCTAGTTAAAAATGTCCCTCTTAATTCCACTCCTCAAAACATCCAGCCTGATTTTTTTTATTGAGCAATGTCAGGATTTTATCTCGTGATGGATGATTTATGATAAAAGTCAACAGACAATACAGAGCTGAGTGTATTTGACAGTTTATTTTAATTAATATAAATGATTTTATTTAACCTAATGGAAATGATTTTATTTACCCTAAAAGCAACCCTGCACCTCAGAAACAATGCAGGACCTAGCAGAGATGCACAGCAAACTTATAAACTCATATGGACAGATCTAACCTTTAAATATTCTGTACTGTCATAGTCCACTGTTTGCAGGCTCAATACTGAGCTTTTTATTTCCCTGTATTTTATTGGAACTGAAAATAATGCAATGTCAACAAACACCATTTCCAAACAGCTGAAATTTATAATCACAAATTCCTACTAGTTCTTAAAGGGGTCCCTGTTAAATTTTAACCCCATCAGTAGCACTACAAGGTTTCTGAGACCAAGCAACACTCCAGTCTGCAGTGGAGGTCAGGAACAAACATACTGCACCTTGTGTGAGGGGATCAAGCCTTTTCCCACCACTCCTCTCTATCAGCACAGTGTCTGGGGCATAGAGCATAACTAGGCAACAAAAAGGAAAAAAAGAAGAAAAAATTAAAAAGTGTAGTTCTTGTTAATTATTTGCTTTATTCCCTGTAACTGTTCAGATGTATCCTAATATTAAAGGTGGCTGAATTTATCTCGAGCACATTTGTCTCATTTTCATTTCCCAGCATTCTCCCTGCAAATATTTTACTTCATTTTATAATCAGAATTTTGCTTCACCTATTAAACAATACAGTGGGATAAAATATCCATGAATCCAGTACCCATGGGCACTAACTGTCCCCATTATCCAAAAAACATCACCACCAGCAATAAAAAATTGTCTCTGGAGCTTCAGACAGAAGTTCCCACTGAGCACTTGAGACTGATTCTCTTCTACATCACAAACCATTACTTTTCACCCAGGTACTTTGGTGGTGACACCAGTGAAACTGATTTTTTTTATAATCTCACAGAAGAGTGTTCAACCTTGATTAGAAAGCATCAAAAGAGGAAGAATCTGTCAGTTCCCTGGGTTGCTTTTGGCTAATCATCCTTGCAGTTAAACACTGTAATTTAATTACTATTTCCAGTGCATTTGATTACAGGTTTCAAACAAGTTCTTTTTATGACTTTCTTCTCTGTATTAAATGGCTTTTTCAGGCACTTTTCTCCCTATTAAGGTACTCGCACAGCGTAAATCTCATCTCCTCTCAATCTTCTTTTTGATTAACTAGACAGACTGAGCTTTAAGATTCTCATTCAGGTCTTGGTGGCACAGATATAATTGTGAGCAAAACTCAACTTCAGATGTTATTAGGTATATTAAAAATACATGCAAGTACTAGACATTAAACATTTTTGCCTAACTCTACTGCAGTGATTCTGAGTTCTTCATTAACAGCTGAATATCATCCAAATCAAATCCAAAGTGACAATTCATCAAGTTGGATAAATTCTGTTCACTGTGCACTGGCATGCTCTGCACTTATCATTTCACACTGCATTCCACACAATTGCAGCAAGGTTTTATATTCTAAGTAGGTCCTTTAACTATAATTTGGGACAAGTGGCTTCTCCTATATGGCAAGGGCAGCTGTCAAGGTCTTTTCTAGCAGCCCTTTGCCAGCAAAACATTCCACCCTAAACCAGCCAGAATTCACCTGCACTCTGAAAGGTCAAGCTTAAAATCATCATGTTTCCACTTCACTTGGTGAAATTTACACTCCCTAATTCAACAGAGGCATAAATTTGTGTTTAGCACACGAGGAACTGGTTTAGTCTGAGGATAAAAGCTGATTTTTAGAGATGGAAAGCTACTTGTAGCTGCTCAAAAACATTTGGTGTAGAAATTGCTGGAATTCCAGAGCTCTGATGTGGAAGGAGAAAAGGGTGTGAAAGACAAGGCTTAAATTCTCCCAGGTTACCTCAGGCTTCCAACCCTACTGAACTATTCTGCTGTCTGGTGACTCTGTCTCCAGCATTGGTATTGAATTTATTGAGGATTTTTGGGGACAAACCCTTCTAGTCTTTCCTCCTGGATGCAATCACACACAAACTTTGTACTGCTTACCAACATGCCTAGGAAAAATGCCAGATGATTGCAGTATCCATGCCTGTTCCTGATTTTCAGGGAAGCCTTCCAAAATCCATCCCTATTGAACAAAAACATGAAACAGTTATTGATCCTGGAAGGGAAAAAAAACCCAAAATTCATACTAAATCTCAGTGCAATTTACACAAAAATTACCTTGTTCTTAACCCCCCACAGCACAGTATTTCTCATGGATGCTTGTGAGAGAAGAAAGCAAACATGGAGCACTGATATTTTTGTGAAATGCATGCACTGATTCCACTGCCACACAGAACTTATGGATTGTAGCAATGATTTTTTTTTTTCATGTTTCAATCTTAAAAATAAAACCAAACCAACTTCTATCTCAAATAAAAACAACCCAAAACAATTTCTACAGTTCTGAAATATTCAAAAGGATACCAGCCCACACTGTGTATATATATAAAAAAAAAAGCAGCTAAACAAATCTAAAGACAGATTTAATGCCAAGAATACTGAGGAAAATATGCATGCTTTCATTATTTTCTTAAATTATACAGGAAAACTCACAGTAATGGAACCAGCATTCCCAGAGCTAATGAAGCAACAGAGCAAAAGAAAGAAAAAAGAAAAAAGAGCCTTTTGCTCCCTTAAGTCCTTGTTATAGCCAGCTAAGTGTTGGATTGAGCATCTTTAAAAAAACATTTACAGATCTGTGAAATACCGGCAGAGAGCTGCAGCCTCACTCAGTTTTTGTCTGATGCAGTATTTGAAATCTATTCCACTTCCCAGGCTCAAGCCTGAGTCTTCTGAACTCTCCCTAATTTATCTGTTAGTTGCCTGAGCACACAAGTCCTTGCTGTTCTATCCCACCCCTCCAAATAACTTTGTGATACCACAGTAAATCTGGGAGCCATCTTTGTGCTGAAATAAAGGAGATATTTTAATATTGCATTAGTTGGCAATCATTATCATCTCCCACATAAATCTGGTGCTCTGTCAGTGTGGGGTCCAAAGGTTCTCCAAGTATTTCAGGGAAATCTATCTCCAGGACTTCTGTGGGAGGGAATGGGCTATTCCAATTACACAAGAAAATCGAGCAGACTATTTAAAATTCTTTAATTAGCCTGGTTTCAGGAACATGTCATCCTGCTGACAGATGTAGAAAATACAAGACTCAAGAAACTGCAAGCCATTTTTGCCACTCCCAGTGTTTGCTCTGCCAAATTAGAATGAACCACTGGCTAAGGTCACCCAGGTGCTGAGAAATCAATTTATCCCTTGGGACTTTGCAGAAGGCAAAGCTGCACAATGTTTGTAGTGCTATGCCAGGAACTTCAGCTCTAGTTTGGAATATATTGTGTATAAAATATATATAGGCCCAGATCTTCTAGTGAGAAATGGCATCTGAGTTCTGAGGCAAATAAATCTATGCCAATTTACACAGACTACAAATCTGGCTTATTTTCTCCACTCTGAGTGCAACCTTTTTGGAAATTATAACAAAACAAATGAAAAAAAAGCCCCCAAAACCACCCCACAAAACCTGAAGTCACTACTGCTTATGGCTCAAATCACACAATGTGCAACAGGCAGTAAACACAATACTATAACAATCCACAATCCATACTTTTAACAATCCACAGCAAACTTCAAGAGGTTTACAT
The DNA here is from genome assembly GCA_013397075.1 of Rhabdornis inornatus. Lineage (NCBI taxonomy): Eukaryota > Metazoa > Chordata > Aves > Passeriformes > Rhabdornithidae > Rhabdornis > Rhabdornis inornatus. The sequence continues at coordinate 17,495 of VWZS01000747.1, read as the reverse complement.
ACTAATTTCAAAGGTCCTTAAAACAGGCAATAAGCAATTTTATAGCGAAAAGTTTTGGCTATTTAGGAAAACAAAGCTCAATAAATAGCTTCCTGCAGAAAATATATTTTAAATGCAAAATCACCACAGAGTACAAAAACAGTGAGCATTTTGGAGCTGATTTCCAAAGGTCTCTGAGTTGCAGGGTATCAGTCAGTCCCTAATTAGAATATATTATCCATCTACTTGACACTTCAGTGAAATGTCTATTCCAGCACAGAGCTGCAGCTTTGTTCAGAACAGGTTTATTGATATTCTGCTGCATTCCCTCTCCATACCCCCAGTGGCTCGGTTCTGTTTTATCACACATCAAAAAGGCCGTATGCTCAGGGCACCCCATGCACAGCTCGGAGCTGGAGGTCTGAACAGCTGCAAGTAGTGTGGTATCACAGGAGGGACAAGCTCCAAGCAGATGTCACAGATAAAATAAAATAAAAAAAAAAAAAAAGGGAGGGGGGGAAAAAAAAAAAAGAGTGAAAAGAGAGTGTGGCTTGGGAATGGAGCAAGAGGAAGCAAGACACAGCAGAGCAAGACCTGACTTAAAATATGCCTATCATGCTTTATGCAAACACTGGTCTTTTTTTGCCCTCCTGACTGTCATTAAAGTGTAATTAGTAACTTCACATGGTAAATTTGTTTCTTTAAGAAGCCATCTATTTTTGGTTCTTGATAGCAGTAACCTTCTATCCAGGCATGGATTGCACCTTATCACACCAAGGGTGGAACAAAGGCTAAAAGAGAGAAATCCCATGGTGCCTGCATGCTGTGGTCACTGCTCCTTCTCTTCCAAACCTCCCTCCTTTCCCACATGAGCCCTGTAATCAGAGATTCTGCTGCTGCCTTAATGCCACGTGAGCTGCTCCTTGGACAAGGACTTTCAAAGCCATCACTGTCTTCTCCAGACTTCAGGAATCTGGAGACAAGGAAATGCTCAAGGTCATTCCCAAATGGAAATCTCCCCACTTTGCTGGCAGTTCCCTCAGCTATGATACCAAGCCTACAGACTTTCACACTTTCCACCACAATAATAATGACTTGGGTATTCAAATTCTCTCCTGTTATTTGACCTGTACAGCCTCCTTCTTTTTTTTTTAATTACCAAATCCAAAATTGACACTGCCTTTGAATAAAGAAACAGCAGAAAATAACAATGCTGAATTATGTGGCACATCAGAAAAAAAAAAATCTCAGCTAGAAGCATAAAGGTAATGAATACAGCTGTTTTTTAGGAAAACAAGTAATCATAACAGTTTTTCCACATTATTATTCAGTGGTTTTGAATAAGTATTACATGGTTTTCACTCCCAAATAATAAAAGGGGTCAGAAAATGACACACACACACACAAAAATAATATCAGTAATAGCTTTGCCAGTATGGATCTAAAATTCTGGAGATTTTGAGAGCATGGCAGACTGAGGAGTGCAGTAGAAATACTGACAAGCCAGCTCTTCATCAACATGAGCAGTATGGATGATGGAAAAAGCTCAAATCTTGCCAAATTTCCCATTAGAAAGGAACCTCTTATGCCTCACATTAGTTCTGTCAGTTGAGTAAGGTGCAAAGATGTTTTTAAAAGTTCAATTCTTCTCAGAAAACAGAAAATGTGGTGAATGGGCAGATTCTCTCCCTGGATAAATCTTTGTAACCATCACTTTCTTTGCGTGGAATTTGACAGAGAAATCATGCTGACCTTCAGCTACCAAGGTGAAACCAAACAGAACCAATCAAAGTAAAACCAAACAAAGCCATTGCTCTCTGTGCTTTCCCTTTCAAGGGCAGCCACAAAAAAATACCAATCTCAAATCATTCTGCCAGATTGTGTGAATCACTGGCCTAAGCTTAGGTTCTAAAGCTCCTAAGGAAGGTGGCTCAGCTCTCTCTCTCAAACACACCCCGAGCAATCTCTCTCCACTGGCTTTCTCCAGCTCCATGAATTCCCCCCACAACCCCAGCAGCCAAGCTGTGCTAACCCTGCAAGATGAAAATTCTCTGTAGCAGCCTCACAAGTGCCAGGCTGGAACATAATGTTTGCAATAAGTTTCCTGTGTGTGCTGCAAGACCTCCCCACCTGATCCCTCACAGCCCTGACTACGTTTGTGTTAGAAGAACACATAACACAGGGCCTCAGCAGAGCTGTTGATCAATAAAAATGTTCTCCTTAGAGAATGCCAGTGACATCTATAAACCTGTTTGTGTCAAAACAATGGCACAAAAAATCCCATACTCCTACTGTCAGTGGGATGAAAGCTGTACAATTAATGCCAAGCCAATGGCACCACAAGGAGAAATAAAACAAACAGCTGGTGGTACTGTGGTCCCACATGCTGCTCCTAATCTATGAACATTTTCAGTGAAAACATGCTGACTCATGTTTTGAAAGAAATGGCATAAATCTGGTCAGTGATGTAAAAACCCTACAGCATTAATTCTGAGTTACATACAGAAAATATCACACTTAAAATGCATAGATCCCCTGCCAAAGGAGAAAATAATTTGTGGTCACTTTGAGTGTGTCTACCTAATAATGTAAAGATTTTTAATAACCATCACACCTTTGAAAAACAAATCATGTGTCTTTCCTAAAATCAGCTGAAACCTCAGCTAGGTTGATAACATCCACTCCATTCTTGCTGAATGTCAGGGAAGCTTCATAAAGAGTTTTTCCCCCCTGGTTCTGTAAGACACCCAGCACTGACTCAGTGCTGCTGGTGATAACAACAGGAACATAAAATGCAGGCAGGACTCCGTGCAGCTGTTGGCATTTTAACCACCATGTCACCTTATTCATACATGACCTAATCCTTAAAATAACTCACTGAGAGATCCTTCCCTCATTATTGACAGGAGAACTAATGTCATGCCAACAATTATAGAAAGCAGAGTGAAAAAAAGGTGGAAAATAAGGTGGATGCAGGCTGTGGAGAGTGATGGATTTTGTTTGTACACTGACAGTAAAACTCACTTTAACAAACACTGGGAAAAGTAGCTGTCGAAAACATATGTTCTTTTAATCTGGGAAAGAGAGCTATGTGAAAAAATGAGCATTTTTGAGAAGTTTTGCAGTTCTTGTAATAAAAGAACTAAAAATACCACAAAAATGAACAAGACAGTATACCATGTGTGGTTTTAAACAGGTTCTCCTGCCAGCTGAAGGCCCTCTGTGGATTTATTACAGATAAAAAATATATTAAGTGCTACCAGATATATATAATCTGGAGTGCTAGGTAACTATAATGATTTAAAATGAAGTAAAACAGCTCAACTGAAAAGACCTTCAAGGAAAACCAGACAGACTCATAATTCAAGCACAGTGAATAGCAATACAAAAGTTTAATTCTACTTTGCAAATTCAACATTAATAGGTCAATCATAGAGTAAGATCTGCAGTATTTTATGAAAAAAAAGTTGATATCATTTAGGATTTCTGTAAATCCCTTTACTTTTTCTTTCTAAGGATCAAAAAAATTATTGTTTCAGTCCCCCAGATGATGAAACATGGAGCAAGAAACATGGGATCCCACAGATTTGAGCACAACTAAACCTATTCAGTTGCCTCTTTGTGTAAGCTAAGAGTGAACATATTAATTATTACCCAGAAGACAATATATTCAAGTGCAGCATTTCTTAACACAGGAAGAAAAAAGAGACAAAACAAGAAATAAAAATTAAAATTAGTAACATTAAGATTCTTTTCCTCCCCTTTCCTCAAGAAGAGCCAAAACCTTCACAATATTGATTTCTATCTATTTTCTGTTTATCTGTTTTGTCCACTCCATCTCTGCCAGTTGCCCCAGGCAATCAACAAAGCTCTGCTTGTTCAGCCTTTGATCATCTCTGTGCTGGAAGATTAGCATATGCATACTCTCATCCTCCCCTTTATCCTGTTAATAAAGCTCCAAACTCCCTCCGCTGATGTTCAAGAAAGCAACCGGCTCGGGAGCCCCGATGATTTGCCCCCATTCCCTGCTCTGCTCAGGACTTGGAATGCTAAGTACCAGGCACGAGTTGTGTAAGTGCTTATCCAGCAGCCCTCTGAGGAGCAATTCTTACTTGTTTGATGCAGTCCACGTTTGACAGACGTTCCTGGATCAGATTGGCCCAAAGCGCATTGGGAATTTTCTAAAGAAAGAACAAAAAAAAAAAAAAAAAGGGCTGAATATTCACAATTGAGTTCAAAAGGAATTTTACCATGCAGGCACGTTGTGGTTAAAGGTGAAGTGAGATGTCTTCTTGGAAATAAAGAAATAAATAATTCCGTGCGAGTCTCGGGTCATTAACATGAGTTAATGACAAAGAGTTAATAAGGGCACAAAAATCAGTGTTAAAGGGAAGCTGAGCACAAAGCATGAATATCCATGAGGGCTTTGCACACTGACGTGGAAGCAGTGCCAAGTTCTGCACACTGACACACACATTGGACATCAGACCTGCAAAGGGATCCAGAACAACATCACATCCACAAAATTCCCTTTTAACCACGAGGCTCTGACCCTTGACTGCTCCATGTGACACAGGGCTCAGCACCAGGGACCTGCCAGCTCTCAGTGACACAAACACAACCTCAGGCACCGAGCAAACAACATCAACAGTCTGATTTTCAGGAGGTTTGTTTCACAGCTTCAAGCAACCCTCATCATCCAAAATGTTTATTCAAAATAGATTTTATAGTTGAACTTAGTTTATTTTTAAACTCAGGACTGTGAAATGGGATGGAAACTGCATCTGCCAGTATTTTCAAAGTGCTGTTTAGTTCTGTGACTGCTACTTTGTTCATCTCTAGAGATGTTTTGTAAAAAGGTGTTTGCTATGTGACAGAAAAAAGTTCCTATACAGATTAGCACCCCTCAGTATTTCTTCCATTGTATTTGATTTCCTGACAAGAAATCAGTAATACTCTCCTCCTAGTATGAATGTGCTTCACTATCTTGTTAATTCAGGCTTTCATTCTATGCTGAACTTGGTTAAACTCTGTGTTAGCCACTTTAACTCAAAGTCTAAACTTCTGCCCATGCAGATCACAACAGCCTTTAATCATCTCACTAAACGCCTTGTCTTATTCATTTTGTGAAAAAAACACAGAAAAAAAACCATGTTGCAATCAGATTCTCTATCTCCTAATTAAAATAAATTATCTCTCACCTAACAATTTGAGCTTGAACCTTTAGTTCCACATATTGTGGGTTCTAATGTCTTTTTCCTAACCAGTCTGAAGGGTATAAACCTGAAAAGGAGTATTTCTATAGGCTTGGAGAGGGAGATAGGGCAGGAATCAGATGCTCCTCTGTATTCAAGATAACCTTTCAACATATTTTTCCAATCTACATATTTTTCCAACCTAATTGCCACTAATTTTTAATAACTAGACAATTGTCTTTTAATAAGAATTAATTACATTACAGATCAACTGATCCTGGGACTCATGGCACCTAGAAAAAATATTCTTTGGAGCAACTCCTTTGAATGTCAATTCATGCAATGAAAAAATGTGGCTGATGATGTGGGAAGATTTCATAAAATCTTCTTCATTAGATGATGAAACAATTTCACAAGGAGTGCTGGAAATGGTCCCACTTTGAAGGAGGCTGGAGAAAGTGGTCCAGAACACACAGAAGAGCCCAGGTGGCCCGGGCAGGCAGGGTTTGCTTTTGTTCCTCTCTTTTGTCCCCAGCTCTCAGTGCCTCTCCTCACATCAGCCGTGCATGAGACAACACTCAAGCAGGTAGCAGAGAAGGAGAGAAGGAAATTGCAGTGTTTGTTGAGAGGCAGCAGGTCCCCAGGGTGCTTTGTCAGAGCCTCCTGCAGTCCCTCGCTGCCAGGGCCTGTCACCTTCCAAAGGGGCACCACGCTGCTCGCGGGGACAGCCAGGACCTGGCTGCTCCTTTCATGTGTCACGTCAAAACAGGCTGCAGAGCTGCTCTGCTAAGCCTTGCCAAACCAATTTAAACCAAATTTATCCTCACTTCTCTCCGTGCAGTGAAATTCTTGCTCCTGTCTTTAGAGTGGGGCTTGTTGCACAAAAACAATCAAGGACACACATTCAGGTATTTCAGTGTTTTAGCTCCTTCTGCTCTCTGTGGCTCAATTCCAGTCTCATTTCCTGGGCAGTTTTCCTCCCACTGAGCAGTGCCCTACAAAATAATTTCCAATAGGCTGCTTGCAGAATGCCTAATTATTCCACCAGAAATCAGGATATCTGGTACATATCAGGTACATTTATAATTTATCTCTCATAAACACATAAATATATCGTGAGCCTGGGAGATGGGATTGCACTTCCCAGAAATCTGCTATCATGGACAGTGACACACATTTGATAACAGCCAAACCACACCTTACCCACAGAGCTGTCCCAACACCCAGTGCAGGTAAAGGAAACACTATAGTGGGATTTTGGTCATGTTCAGAGCACTTTTCTATCCATGCTGGTTTAATCACTCCTTCCATATTTACTGAAAAACTGTACCCACTTGTGATTAATTTTAAATATTCCATGTTATTTCAGGAGCATCATACTTCAATTTCCATGCCTGGTCTACTCAGAGTTATATTTCAATTCTCCTTTCATAAAATTCCCACACTTTTTTTTTGTAGGGGAGTTTTTTCAGGAGACATTTGTTCTTGGAAGTTTTGGATGTATTTGCTCTGAAAACAGCTGCAGCTAAAAAATTCTGGCTTCTCCAAATTGGCACCTTGGAGAGAACAGCAAACAAGTTTGAAGAAATATACTTCAGGATCCATCATGAATATTTAGATTTAGTTTGTTCAGATAAATACACATGAAAGGCTGGTCTTTTTTGGATACACAAAACTGGAAGAGTTTCTTTTTGCTCCTTCAGAGTGGCCTACCCTGGAATAGATTGGAATGCTGACCATGCATAGTTTAAGGATGCCTTGGATTCCTTTTTCTCTTCTATTCTATTTCTTTTTAAAAAGCACAGGGACATGACACAACTCTGGAGCAGTTTTAAGTTATTAAGTATTATGCAAACACCTTAACCACAATTCAGTGTAGCATTAAGAGCACACCCATCCCACAAACCCACAATTACCACAGTTGTTTCAACTTCTTATTTTATCCAGTTAACAGGAAGAGTGAAACATGCAATAGCTCATCATTAGACTTCACTATAGGAAAACCTGAAGATGCTTCCTATTAACATTATAATAACTAGAGATGAGGGAATAATTTGCAATGATTTATCCAAAAATGTAGCCTCTTTTTCTGTTCATGGAATATTTATTGGTAGCTTGTGGTTCTTCAATTTACTGAATATTCAAAAATACTTGACTTCTTTTTGGAGTATTTTTACATGCAGAATGATCACATTTTGCTCTGAACACTCAATATTTAAAATTCACTACCTGAGCTGTGCTCATTAGTAAGTGGCCAGGTATGTGTGAGTGAATGATTGCTTGTCCAGCTTGAAAAATGAAGCTTCAGAGAGTAATCATGGATTTAAAATATGCCTTCCATGGCTTCCTGTGCCAGGAAAAGCCAAATGCTTTAATGGGCAAACACAAAAGAGATGAAAGCTTGGCTAAAGATGAGTAGGTAAAATATGTGAACAAACATTTGCAGAGCTTTTTGCAGCATTTGCCCAGACCCAGGGACATTGGCCAAGTGACCTCAAACTGCCCAACCTCTGGTTCTGGGGTTAATGCAGCCACAGTAGCCTTAGATGTGAGAAACAACATTAAATTGTGTTTATGATCTTCACAGCAGACTCTCCAAAAACCACAGCCTTAGCTCCTGCTTTTCCTCTTCTCCATTTATTAAATTGCTTTGGCCAGGACTACTTTTTAACACCCTGGTTATATCCCAACTCATGTAAACAGCTCTTGTTCTGCTCCTGAACTGACATCCCAACCTATAGGAACCCAGGAGTTCCTTCCTAATTCCAGGAGTTACATTCAAAGAAACAAACTCACATAAAAGAACAAAATTATTTAGTGAAAACCTCCTCCTAGGGTCTAAAAATCAAACCCAAAGGCAAACTGCACAGTGCTGAACCACCAGCAGCCTCTGCTCTGCGGGCCCTCCTCACTACCTGATTAGCCTTGACATTTTTGACTTTCATCTTCCACACCATCCATCTTTTTAAATCAAATAAGCCCAAAAGGACACCCTTGAAAGTGCATCTGTATAGACTGAAATATGTTAATAATTACAGTAATTAAACCAAAGGGAATTTTTGTTTTAAATTCTCCCCCTCTAAGTATAAATTTATGAACCTATCAAAACAATCTTTAATAATTAGAACTAAGATTTCAAAGTACATATTCTCAGTAAGAATAATTCTATATCACCCCAGCCAAATGCAAACATTTTTGCCAGTGAGTTCAGGGAGTTCAATGAACTCTTTCCTCTCAGATCTTGAAGTGTGTTACTTGAGGCATCTCCAAACTTCATTTGCTAATCCAGTATTTTATTCCATTTTGACAAACACTACCCTATTTTAGCCCAATTTTCTAAGGAAAAACTCCTAATCTGTGTATCACACCATCTGCCATCTCAGTAAATTACAAATCTGTTGGCCAATTCCTATTCTGAATTGGATTTAGTAGGGCTGTAGAATTCCCACAGATAGGAAATTGCTTCAATTTTTATGAAAATAGGTAATAACGGACAAAATAGAAACTCAAATTATTGGACTCGTTGGAGAAAGTCACAAAAACCCCAGACTTCTTCCATTCTATTTCTCACGGAATGCCTTGACATTGGAGAAAGGAATCAGCCAAAAAGGCAGAAATCAGGTGCTTCTCTGTATTCAAGATAACCTTTCAACATATTTTTCCAATGTGTCACTAATTTTTAACAGTAAGACAAATAATTAAATTACTGATCAACTAATCCTGGGAGTCATGACACCTGGAAAAATGTTCTTTGGACCAACTCCTTTGAACATCAATTAGGATGCCCACAATGAATGGATTTAAAAATCTGACTGGAGAAACTCAGGTACACAGAACTGGGGAAAATTCAACAATCTGAGTCAGCTGCTCCTGCCTCAGCTTGAGAGCTTCCAGGGCTGTCAGGAACTGACTGGATTGTCATCCTCCTTTTGAGTTAATGCACCAAGTAAGTTATTTGTGTCATGCTACAGAGAAATCAAGCATGCACAACTAAGTAGTACTGTCAGATCAAAAAAAAGTTCTTTGTGTACATATTTTCCAGAGCATTTTGTACCAAAGGAGACCTCAGAGATTAATGCTTATTTTATCAAGATTATCAAACATGCCCAGATAGAAGACACTGTGTTTAATAATAGAATCAACCATTCTTTAAACTGGATTGTGCATTCCTGGATTTTTCCCAGTTCTGCTGCTTGTTTCAAGGTTAATATTTTCAAGACCTCCTTTACTTTGCCCCTGTTCTGTGTCCTGACACACCAATGTACAACACAGAGAGAAGAGTCTTTACTCTCATCTGCTCAACTCAGCAGTGGAAATCATGGGAATGCCACATAATTCCTGTTCTGTGACATGAGAACAACTGTTACTATATTCTTTTACACACCTGGTTTCTTTCTTTATATGCCTTTGCTTCCTCTGTCTGCATTAATACTTCCTTGAATAACAAAGTCTCCTGAGAGACACGTATGGCATTGAAATGTTTACAAAGCCACATTGCCTGAGGGAAGGAAAAAAAAAATACACGTTGAAATATTTGGAAAGAAAATGAAGCAATTTTTTTCAGAAGGCTGCAGAAAGACAGAGCTTTCCTAGCCATACATTTCAGTATAGAGACATTTAAGTATATAAGCAACTTTAAGTAGTTTCTTATGAAGATGTTCAAGAGTCTCCAGCTTTGAATAATGGCTTTTTCATCTCCTGTATCTTAACACAGAATTTAAAGAAGGAAACATTCTTCCTACCATGCCCTCACCAGCATCACCTGCCCTTTCTGAGGTTCAAATGCAACTTTGACTTTTGCATTTAAGCAGTGCCAGTGGACATGAGACAACTGACCATGCAAATGGAGCAAATCACAGCAAGGGAACACCACAAATGTGTAATTACCTCACTTCTCCCAGGCTAATTAAGGCTGTTTTTCTGGGAAAACAAGGCAGGCAGAATTCTGGTGCATTCCAGCAGTTTCACTAGCTGAGTGAGTTCTCACAGACCTCACTTGAAAATATCTGTTTAACCTGTAGTGTAATACCCAGGTGTATCCCTCAGGAACCAAGCCCTTTAATTTGTCTTGTGCTCATCTATCACTTGGATAAATCTCAAAATTCTTTTCCCAGAATAAAATTCTCCAAAATGCTGAGCTCAGTAGAAAGTAAGAGGGAAGTGCTACAACACTGAGGGTAAGGTACTCACAACTGTAGTTTTCCCAGAAGCAGGGGGACCAAGGACACAAATTCTTGGAGCTACGGAACAAGGATATGCAAATGTCAAGATGCAGAATTGCAAAAATCCCAACCAGTTTCCCACTCTTGTATTGCATAATACCAATGTAGCCACCATGAAACAATTATTTCAGCTGGAAAGCTGCCTCAGTGGAGATTTTGGGATTGGGCTCCACTGGGAAAAAAAGGGGGAGCAGAAAATCAGTGCCAGCTGGGTCCTCCTTTAATCTCCATGGTCAATGAGATTAACACTCTAACTATGCCACTTGGAGAGATATATGAGATATGTATATCTCAATCCATTTAACCACATGCAGAGTTTAGTGGGTCAACCATAAGATACAAATGTCTTCTTACCTGAGTTCGAGTTTTATTCCTGAAACATTGATTCAGAACTAACACATTTTGTGATGAAAAAATATTTCAGTTTTTAGATTCACCTAAATAGATTGTGTCAGGTTTCAGAGATTTAGATACTGCAAAATGAAGGACTCCCTCACTACACTTTTTGACAGCTGCCTTCAATTTTTCTAGTCACCATTTAAAGTAATTCTCCTCATTTCTGTTTCTTGTGTTTCTTGCTGCGCATTCTTCTTTCCCTGAGGGGGCAAGGTGCAAAAAATGCATCCCAGTTCTGAGGAATTCTTAATCCAAAGCACACACACAACACAATAGGCATTACTGCCCTGAGCTTCTTTGGGAATGAATTAGAGGCAAGATAAACAAGAGAAAATGGACTCCCTCTTAGGAAAGTATTTGGAACTTTTTCCATAAATACAGCCTGGGCTTCAATCCCTTGAACTGTCATTTTTTATTAACTGCTTTGATGTTTTTTCCCCCTATACCACAGGGAAAAAAAAACCCAAATCAGAGTCTGTGCAGCAGGGACTGGTTAGTATTTACTGGGAGTAACATAGGTCAGAGCAGAGGAGGGATCCACTCACCCAAAAACCTCCTCAGCTCTCCATAACCAAGGGAGATTGTGTCTGATGGTAACAGACAGGCAAGGATGTGAAATGTATTTTCATGAGGACTTCCATGCACTTAACAGTTATTGGGCAGGTGCAATTTTTAAACATACATGAAACCCAAATTACAGATTCATCTTTACAAAGTTATCTGACTTGGAAGGTTTAAGAACAACTCCCCCCTTATTGGTTCTCGCAAGTGCAACAGAACTAGTACACAATGTAGAAAAATACTTTAAAAGGATACATCAGCTGTTTTTATCACCTAATTTCTTTCAAATGTAATGTGATTAAATCCTAGGGTTTTTTTAAAATCTAACACCTTGAAACTCCAGCCCGATACTTAGGAATTATTTATAAACAGCGTCATAAAAGAGTGCTTGGGTGCCAACACTAATCAACTTCTTCAAACCACTTCAAAGAAAATCAAAAAACCTTTCCATCCACAGATCCTTTTGAGGTTTAACTAGGAGCATGATTTAAAATTCACAAGAAAGCCCTTAGGTATTGAAGCTTTAATACACAGCTTTCTTGGACAAACGTTTGATAAAAAACGAAACATACCATTATATACACCATCTCATGCTTTAATATTGCCCAGGGCTACTGTAAATGCTCACTTTGTACTAAATCTGGTTTTCTCTCTGCTTAGTGGCTGGCAGCAGATGGGGCAGTGTAATTCACTGATTTACTCATTTACACACTTGTAGGACTCCTCTAAAGCGTTCTCCCCAAACATATGACACAGGGGCACGACCAGGACACCACTGGGTGTAATGATTAACCCTTCCAATCAACAAAGAGTCACTATTTAATACTGCAGCTCCAAACCAGCAGCTAAATGAAGTCAGGAAATTCTGGAAAATGCCTTTTTTTGGGTAACAAATCATATTTAATTCTGTATTTAGTCTTGATGAGACGTTATGGGATTTACTCGTCCAAGCAAAGCAAGATTTAACATTCAACTATGATTTTAGCAACAACAAAACGAATCTTGGAATAATACAAAAGAACAGCTGGACTCACAGAGTTCCTCTTAAATCCAAACGATTCTATAATTAACACTGATACAAGAGAATTTGCTTAATTTGTAAGAGAAATCTTTTGTCAAAGAGGAGAAGCACAGGGTACATACTGAACATTCTTGCAGAATTTTTTTACATTCCTTCAGAGGTCTGAGTGTAAAGGAGGAACTCACAGAAATGCCAATGACCCTGAGAGCCTTTTTCATTAGCACAAACCAAGATACCATATAGAAAACTTGCATCTTTGAATATGAAATAATTATCAGTCTTTCTGTGGCCCTTGAAAGTTTTTAGAAGGAACACATGAAAGAACAATAGCACAGAGCCCTAAGCACAAACACTTTGCCACATATTTCACCTATAAGATTTTCGAGGCAGTTGTAAGCTATAGCCACCATTAGACTTGTTTATATTTTTTAAAGTACTTTAGATACTATTATTAATTTAAAAGGTTTTCTAACTTCACACCTGGGATAGATGCAATGCTTCTTTTCCACACATCTCTGTTTGAAATTTTCTCTAGGGCTAAAACTGTCGAGGCAAGGCAAGATCATGAAAATTCATTGCTTTACTGATGGCTCTAATCAAGGGTTTTTTTTCTTCTAAATAGTCAGCACCTTCCACCATGATCAAAAGTAAAATCAACTCTGATACACATTTCTGTTACATTATTTTCCATATAATTTATTTTAAACCAAACATTTAGGCTTTAATTTTAATTGGAGTTCCTCTCCTTCCTTAACAGGGTTTTCCAGACCAAAAGCAGACAGCATGTTCCCCTTAACAAACAACTGCTGTAGTTCTATCTTTAGCCTCTAAGTATTGAAGTCATGAGATGGAAACCTGCCTAATTCTGTTAAAATAATACTGTGGGGCTTCAGAACAAATGTTAGCCCAACGTGAAGAAATTTTATCAGCACTCTATCAAACTGCAGGAAATTCTTCCACATATTTTCCATGGGTCTACAAACCAGATTGATTATTCACGCTGCCTGCACCAGAAAAGGCTGAGCACAATTTGCAGGATTTGATTTTTTTTCCTTTAACGTATTTAGCAGCATTTCAATCAACATCCATCTGATCAGCACCACTAAAAGCTCACAGCACCTCCAGTGATAATGATTTCATTGATGCTGCAGCAGAACTTTCATAATGGTTTACTCTGGTTTTAAAGAAACATCAAAGCTCCATGACACCAGCTCTCCCTGACAGCTCACACAGAACAAAAATTACAGTTCCGTTGTGCATATCCAAATATAATCTGCCTAAGGGTGAACAGTTTGTAAATCAAATAATTTGATTGAGGGTACATGCTTTTATTGTGCACAATACAGACTTCCCATTCAATTTACCAGGTTTTGTTACACAGAGGAGCAGACACACTCACTGTTCCTTCAGCTGAGATGCCACTGAGCTGTGGAACTCATTAACAGCAGTGAGTAACAAACTAATCAAAAAGCAGAGAATCTGCCAGCCCAGGTAGAATAGGAACCCAAATTTACACCTGACAAAAGGAGTAATTAGCGAGCTTAAAGACAACAGGAAATATCAGATGGGGCACAGAAGGCATTAATAATTGATACACCAGAACTCTTTGTTATTCCCTTAGAGGGTTTCATTGTTATAACTGTTAAAGTGCATTTCTGATTAGATTACCCACTAAAAAAGAAATTAAAAGCATCTTGCCTATAACTATTCCAAAATGCTCACCATTTTTTTTTTGTTTCCCCCTCCCCAAGACTCAGCCTGAAAAGTTTCATCCATCACCTGCCAACAGCAGCGCAGCTCCCAACAGCTGTTTACAAATCAGGAATTGAACTATTTCTGGTGTCTCCATTTTCACTTACCATCATCGTTGTTTTGCTTTAAGTGGTTTATCATGAACTCAATGGGATCATCTGGCTTATGAATTAATAGCTCTTCAAGCATGTTCTGGAAATAAATAGGACAAAGTCAGAGGAAAATTTAACACAGCCCTGCAGGTGTGATATCTTGCATTTTTACAGCAATGTTACAATGAGGATCCTAAACAGCTTATAAATGCTTATTTATTTTCTTTCACAGACAAAATTGAGACTTCAGAACCTATTTCAGATGCTGAAAAACTGAAGATGGTCAGAAAACTGCCAGCAAAAAAACCCCAACCTATTTGCTTCGGCTTATTTACAGTACATATGGACAGTGGAAAGGTTTGACTTGAGTAGGCTGGGGTCGAAAATGATTGAGGCAGCACTGACATAAAAAACATACAAGGAGTTTGAAAACCAGAGTTAACTCGAATTCGTGTCTCTGCAGGGCAAGATGACCCTTCTCTAGCACATTCCCACAAATTCCTGACTAGCCCAAAGGAGCGCAGAATGGACAAGAGCTGTGGAAAACACAACCCACAGAAATGGCACATTCCACACCTGTACCAGCCTTGCCTCCTGCATGAAAAGGAGTGGGGAGAAAGGGGGGAAAAAAAGCATAGAAAGGCTTAAAGCCTTGCCTTGAATGTCTATTTTGCAGCCCACTTTCATTTTAAACCTTTGAAGTTATATGGGGGGCCTTGTTTCAGCTCCCACCCGTAGCAGTGGGGATCCTGCACTGGTTTCAGGGAGGATTTGGGCTTTATGGGCAGAAAAAAGAACAATTCTGAGAAATCCATGCATTTCATAGTAAACCATTTCAACACAGCCATGAGTTCTGTAATTAGAACTAAACATCAAACAGAACTAATGCTCCAATTTAGACAAGCTGCAGAAATGCTCGCGCTGGAAGAGACATTTCTCAAAAGCAGTCATAACACTTTAATATTTGCAAGTAAATTCCATAAAGTCCATCTGGTCCATGAAATTTTATATCCTCATCAACTGATTGTCTTTTATTAGAGTGGCCTATTTTCCTTTTCTACTTCATCTACTTCATTAGAATAATTAAAACACTCAATTTTGTTCATAA
Source organism: Rhabdornis inornatus (assembly GCA_013397075.1). Taxonomy (NCBI): domain Eukaryota; kingdom Metazoa; phylum Chordata; class Aves; order Passeriformes; family Rhabdornithidae; genus Rhabdornis; species Rhabdornis inornatus. The sequence continues at coordinate 2,169 of VWZS01000747.1, read as the reverse complement.
ACTGGTGATTGTGCAAGCACGGATGCATCAAGGTCTGGGTAGCACAGAGCATAAACGATGAAATTTGTATTTTTATTCTTTTTATTGGAAGTTCATTTAAAAATTATTACTTTCCAGCAACATTTATTTAAACTAAGCAATCTGGATTTTGCACTACACTTAGCAGCACCTTTATAAGTAACAAACCTAAGAAAATCTGGGTTTATTATAAATCAAAAACATTCGGGCTGACAGCGATTGACAGTGGCACTGTTTCTTGCCCAAACCCTTAATTTTATCCAATTCTGCTAAACTCAGTTTAATTTCACACGAGTTGTTCTGTTACACTCTGGAGGAGGTTCATATTTTGGGTCTCACATAGTTTATACATTCGTGTTTTGTAAATGTTTTAGCACAACAATTTCAAGCTGTGTTTGTGTCATTATTTTGCCCCAAGACAACTGAAGCACAAAACCACGACCCTGAGTAAATTCTACAAACATTTTATGTAATATGACTCCTTGCAGCTGCATTCAATGCCTCGTAGCTTGCAAAACACAGTATTAAATTTAAAAAAAAATCACAAATATGATGCTGCACTAGTCATAATAAACAGAGGTGGAAAAACGATAGCACAAAAAAAAAGGAATAAGAAAAGAAATAAACATGTGTGCATTTCAGTGAGCTCTGAGCGAGTGAAAATGACTTTTTAACAGAGTTAGGAGCAGCACACAGGGGAATGCTCTCCGGCAAGTTCCCCTATCAGAAAAGCACCAGAATATTTAGTTCTTCACACAAACCTCCCATGCACGACACAATGGCTTTCCCCGAACTTCCAGAACAAACCCCCCTTCTCTAAAGCAGGGAAACCAGCCTCGCCATGTACCGAAATCACAACCACGCCACAAGCGCATTTTTTTCCCTTTATTTTGGACATCATCCCGAAAAGCCACAACAGGAACGCGGGGGGAAGGGTTTTAAGCGGGGGATGATCAGCAGGCGGTGACAGCCCCGGCTCAGCCACAGCAAAAGCTTCACCGCCTTCTTCCCGCACTCGATTTGTCACTCTCCCCCCTTCCTCTTCCTCCTCCTCGTCCTGCCTGGCCTTTCACCGACTCCATCCTCCCACAGGCTGACAATTGCTTCCGCAAATCAAATGACATATATGAGCCACAGCAACTGCTAATTAAAATAATTAACTGAGAGAGCCCACGGCCGCTTCCCGCACACGGACACCCGGCCATCATCTTCCACAGGAGCCTGAACCGGGGTCCATCCCCGCTTCCCGCAGCCCCGCCCGGTCACCCAGCGCCGCGGAGGGGCTGGCGGGGGTTCCCGGTTCACCTGCAGGAGCTGGAAGAGCCCCCGCTCCTCCGCGTAGGCGCCCGCGGGCGGCGGCCAGGGCCGGGCCTGGTCCTCCATAGCGGCCTCCGCCATGGCCGCCCCTAGCAACGGGACGCGTTGCTAGAGAGGCGTCATCACCGCGCGACAGGAAACGGCCGCCCTCCACTCGGGGGCGTGGCCAGCGCTCCGTTGACTTCAACGGGGAACGGGGAGACGTCATCGAGCGGCGACGGTTGCCACGGCCACGGCGGCGCGGTTGCCGCGGCAACGGCGGGGCCGAGAACCCTCAGTCAGCGCTGTCCGCCCGGTCACCGCACAGCCCCGTTCCACCTGGGGAGCTGCCACACCGCCGCCGCCCGCCCACCGGCCGGTAGGAGCCGCAGGGCCGGCCGGGGCGGTCAGACCCGCCCGCAGCGCCGGGTCACCGGGCTGGGGGGTCAGGCAGGACCGGGGCTGCGGGCGAGGCTGCCCCGGGAGATTCTGATGTGTCCGCAGGGCCCCGGTAGGAGCCCCGTGAGGAGGGGCAGCTTCGCCGAGGCCCTGGGGCTAACGGGAGAGCTCCGCCCGGCTCCCGTTAACGGGAGAGTGTGGGAGCCGCTGGGACCGTGGTTTTACAGCCGGAAGAGAAGCCCCGGCTCCCCCCGGGCCCGCGCGGTTGATGCATTGCCGCATTATGTTTACAACACACCCGCTCGGGTTTATGGCATCTGATTGTCAGCGCTCCCCTCTGGCTTCTCTGCCTCTTGTTGCAGCATCATTACCACCTCCTTGACTTACTGCTTGGGGCTCTGGGACTGCAGGCCTTCGACACAACACATCTCCTCTTTTTCCTCCCTTTTACTTTTT
>VWZS01000742.1:25636-40180 GCA_013397075.1 Rhabdornis inornatus | reverse complement strand
AATGGTCTCAAGTTACACCAGGGTAGGTTTGGATTGGATATTTTCAACTGGAAAAATTTCTTCACTGAAATGGTTATCAAGCACTGGAATGGGTTGCCCACTGAAGTGGTTAAGTCAGCACTCATGGAGAGATTTAGAAGACATGTAGATGTGGGGCTTACCATGGTTTAATGGTGGACCTGATGATCTTAAGAGTTTTTCCAGCCTAAATGAGTCTATGATTCTAAAATTCTCCTTCAAAAGCATATTACTGCTATGATTCTGAAGAGATGGAATGATAATTTCAAAATGTGAAGTCTTCTGTCAGAAACAGCAAATACTACTTCTTGTTGAAAGATCACGTTAGTTGGGTGATGATATTTAAAATTCTGCTGTGGTGTGTTCTATTTCCAGTTTTGAGTTTTGCAATGATGTTTTTCCATGTCTCATTCTTCATGCATTATGTCCTTACAAAGTCCTGTATCTCCGTCTCACCTCTTCCCAAATTCTATTTCTGCTTTTCAGTTTAAGATTTTTTCCCTTAGAAGTTGCAAAGAAGCACATACCCTACACAGCAGCTGTAGACACCAGAGAAGAAAACTGTTGCCATGACACTACTTTTATACCAGGGAAATACGTGCCTATATAGATTTTTGTGGGTACAATTAAAGGAGAGGAGCATTTAATTCAGCATTATGTCAGTACTACCTAGAGTTAAATGTGGTTTTCTCATCATTCAATTAGTTTGTTTTTGCCATTTTTGTGTGACAGGAGTAAAATCTTGTTTGTTATCTTATACTAAGTATAGCATTGTTCTAAGTCAGAATGTATTAATAGTGCTTCCAATATTGAGTCAGTTTGGAAAGAGGCAGAGTCCCTGACTTGACAAGCGAAAGATTAATTTTTTTGCTTCTCAGAACTTTAATTAGTTAGACATATCAATTACATACACAATGACAATGGAAAATGAATTCACCAACCTTTGTCCTCCACTAAGTTCTGTTAAGTTTTCCTTCCAGGTTTTTCCTAAGGCAACTCTGAACTCCATACCAACAAACACATTCTGAGTTTTAGTGGCTGCTAGCATAGCTCTGGCTCCAGGTAGGAGTGTTGAGAAAATGGAACCAAAGTCTTCATTCACCTAGAAGTCAGACCACAAAAGATGTATGAACATGCTTTTGATCAAGAGCACAAAAGAGTGAAAGATTTAGTGGCGAGCAGCACGACATCCGAGATGTCTTTCCCAGTTCAACATGGTGACTTCTCGTGTCACATACAGAACAGTGAGAAAACACTAGCTTTTATTTTTTCTGTACTGAAGAGAGAAGCAACACCAAAGGATATATGACACCTCATACTAAGCATTTTAGAAGGATCCAGTGAAAGATATATCGGAAGGTTTCTTTATGCTATCAGCCACGGAAATGGTTATGCCCTAACTCAGATTTATTAACTGGCAAATTGCAATTTCTTCCAATTAATGGACTGCTAAAAGTACAAGCACCATGTAAGAGATACGTGCTGGCATCCTCCGCACTCTTCCCAGGTTAACTTAAGCAGTGTCCAGGTATGGAATGGGATTCAACTTTGTAAATGCAGATTAAAATTTCCTAGGTTTAGGAATTTATCTGAAAACACACTTATTCCACCATGCATGATATTTTTGCATTACAGCTCACTAATTTCTGCCAAACAGGATTTTTACAATGAGAAGTTACCATTTTGTCAGTGATATCCAAAGTACGGGCAGGATAATTAATAATTAAACAGATACTTCATCTGTATGCAATTTAATCTTGTTTAAAATCAATTTTCTCAAAGGCCAAAAAGCACAAGTTTTGCTGGTGCAGCAGAAAAGAAAGTGTCAAAAGATTCCCATGTAGAAAGGGTAAATTTTATACTTTTGTTATAATTCATTATATGAGAAACCTGGTAAAAAGGCAGAGTGCCTAGGTAACCAAAACATAAATCAGACATTGCTCTACCCCAGTATTGTGTATCCTGACAGTAGCAGGAGCAGCACCCCAGGTCCACAGCCCGCATTGTAGAGGGCAACATAGAACCAGAAAATTTTAACTCTGGTAAAATATTGGTTTAAGAAAAGAAAAAATACCAAAAATAAAACCTGACTGTATTTCAATATGCATTAACCTTCATGAAATTTTTGTTGGCACTAAAAGAGAATGAGAAGGTAGTTTTGCAGGTTTAACTGGACCTTTACAATTCTCAGAGAATTCATGTCTTAGTGGTTAATTTTAAATATAGGTCAGGGATATTAGTTCTAAAACCAGATTTTTTTACCCAAGGAAATATGTAATCTAAGATAAATGAGATCCTCTACTAAAACATGAAGATAAATTTCAAGCGTCATACCTTTTTCCAAGCAATTTCTAGAGCTTGTTTTTTCTTCTGGTCAAGCTCTTCAATAACTGCAAGAATTTTTATCTTGTCATTCTCTACAATTCTTTTTTTCTTCATTAAGTCATTGTACTGGTGCAATGAGAAGAAAAGATTGATTTCAATGAACTTTGTGCTCAAATGCATTTTGTGCTAATCTTACAGCTTCACTCTATCATTGTGTAGCTATGAAACAGTCATTAATCACAAGATTAAAATCCAGTGCATTAATTTACCTGTATGCGGGGTGTAAATTTTGGGGTTATTTGCAAATTAAAGCATCAGAATTTTCAACAATCAGCGAAGGGGAAAGACAACATTGCTCTGAAAGTTGCACTTCTGAGTTAAACATGTTTCTTTTGCTTTTCTGTAGAAGAAAGGATGTTTCTGAAGGCTGATAGGAGGAAAGAGTACTAGAAAAGTTGAAGGATAAAATCAGTGGGCAGTTTTCAGATAAATCTGGAATAGCCTGAAGATACAGATTAATTCAAGACAACCTTGCTACACCTTCAAGCTATCATGCTTGAAGATGAATATTGTTTTGGTCTGCAACTTTTAATACAGTATATAGTTCTCAGCTACTCTAATGGATGCCACAAAGCTTGCTAATGCTTCAACTCAGGATGAACTGGGGTAGGAAGGAATAAAATAATATTCTCTACCATCCAAAGTCAAGATTTTAAGTAACCTGAAAACCTGGTGCGCCAATGAACAGTTCAAAAATGTAAGGTTAGTATGAAAGAACCAGCAAAAGGTTTCCTGCTCTCTCATGAAGGTTGAGTTTTATTTTTGGTGTATTGAGAAATAGAACACATGAAAACATAAAGCTACATTATATATATCTGTATATATTGTATATACACCATATGACCAGCCTGCCCAATCTTTATAGATTAAAGCACAGAATGTTTACCCTTTCCTCTGCATCAGAAAGCATGTTCATAGCTCTCATGTTCACATTCCTTCCCAACTTCTCTTTATGCTCCTGCAATTTCTGCAGCCTCTGACTTGCTTCTTTAGGGTTGCTACTTTTGAAATCATAGGCTGTGTTTGGCTGGCCAAAGAGTGGCTTGTCTGAAGCTATCCACTTGTATTCTTTCAGCATTTTGACCACCTGTAAACAAAAAGATATGCTGAGGCTTTTTTCTCACGCTTCTCAAATGTGAACTAAAAATTAAAACAAACAAGCAAAAACACAAAAAAAAACCCAAACCAAACCAAAAAACCCCCATCTACATTCTGAAATTACCACATTAATTCTTCTACCCCAATGCAGCCGAGGTACATATCTTACAATGCTTTGTGTGATTTCCTGCATTGCGGACAGACCAAGAATTTAAGGTAGCTTTTATGTATATCTTACTTACTTGAAGCACTTTTTTTCTAAACTGAACTGTACCAATGTCACTACACCATGGAATTACCTTCTTTAATTAGTTATCTAATTTGTCCATACATTCAGAATGTTCTTACTGATCACTTTTTCACTGTGATCTATCCTCTGTTACTCCTTACAGATAAGCTCTTTTACAATGTACAATTTCCACTCCCTCTTCCTCAGATAAAACTTTTCACATTGAAAGCTGCAAATATGACAGTAGTTAAAGAAAAAAGGCCATTTCCTCTGCATGGGGCAAGGGAAATAACCACTCTTGGTCACAAGATGTGAAGAAAAGCACAATTTTTTAATACCTTGGCAGCAGCATCAGCAGCCTCTTGTTGACATTTGGCGATGCTGTGTTCTAATTCTTTAACCTTAAGCTGTAATTCATTATTTTGTTCTCTGTATTTTACCATCTCTGCAGATTTTTCTTTGATTGCATTATCATGTAATGAGATTACTTCCTTTTGCTTGGCAAGCTCCTTCTGTGCTCTCTCTACAGATTCCTGAAAAAGCAAATCAGCAGGTATTTATTGGCCTCTTTTAAAGGTGGCATTAAAGCCTTATTAGAACTGACACAGCAAGGAGAAAAAATTCACATGTGAAAGCGAAGCAAAAAAATAACTACTTAGGCTGATTGACCATGGTAAGCAAGTCTGCAGAAAAACATACACATTATAATGTGAGGTTCAGAGGGTCACAGAGTAACATCAAAATGGACAATGAAACACAGTATTTATTCACTTTTACCTGTGTCTTAGCCACTTCAGCCACCATAGCATCAATTTGATCCTGGTAGGATTTGATTGCTTCCTCTGCAGCTGTTATCTGTTGTTTATAGGAGGCCTGCTCTTGTTTCAGCTCTTCAAGTTCCAGAACTAAAGCTTTGACTTCCTAGAGAGATGTTTTCCAATTTATTAATTATACTTAATTGGAAAGAATTAAGATTCAGTTTCATGTAGTAAATACTGTAGAAGATTAACAGCACCCATTCTTGAGCAAGGGTGCAATGTCACAATAGCAAAGAAAGAAAAAGACAAAAAAGCAGTCTGTGACTATGTAAGTGACTACAGAGTAATATATTAAGTCTCAAAACTGAGAGCATTAAAACCTCAGGAGAATCAAACTTCCTGATTTTTGCGGCCACTTTTAACACTGAGAGAACTGCCAAGAGCAGTGAAGTTTTTACCTGCTGCATGTCTTTTATTTTTTTGCTTGAAGTGTCTGCCTTTTTCTTGGCGTTGTCTAGTTTCTGCTCTGCACTTTTTCGTTCTTTTAGAGACTCTGCTTCTGCATTTTTAATTTTATTCTCTAATTCCTTGTATTGTTTTTCTGCTTTCTTTTTGCTCTCTTCAGTATTGGTTAATGTCTCTTTACAATGTGCTGAATCAAGAAGTAGAGTACTGAGATCAAGCATTGTTCTCATTTTTAAATTTACATCCTAAACACCAACTGAAAAAAATATTCGCCTCCAACAGAAAAAAAAGTGGTTGAACACTCACTAGTTGCTGAAGTCAATGATTACTCTAAGACAGAGTGTTATTTCTACCAGTTATTGGGGACCAAACAGCCATTATGAAAAGATGACCTTTTTTTTGACAGAGGGATGAGTATGTCAAGTATCAGAATCGAGAATTAATTAATCAGATAGCTACCTAACAAGATATCACCTCATCCTTAGAATACTACGTCTAGATATGTATCACTTCTGCCCATTTTTTAGACATTTTACTTGTTGCGGCATTTTGTGCATTTTTGTTTTTCCTTAGCTGTATGAAACACTATTTCTCTCCAATGCTTTCTTGTTATGCAAACTATATTACTAACCTTAAGTATCTACAGAAACGGATAGCTTGAAAAAAGCAAAGATTACTCAAATATGGGATTAAAACAAATTTTAAACTTCCCTGCAACAATGTATTTTCCTTTATTACAAAGTATAAAACAAAATTCAATGTGAGTATAACCTTTACTATAAGAGAATGACCACCTTTAAGCGAATCACCTCTATGCAAGTACATTGTGATTCTGTGTTTGTTACATATTCCAAAATATAAAGCTAGTATTTTTAAAGTGAAAAGTACTTCTTTCTTAAATAAAGATTCTGTTACTCAAACAGCCTGATATCTATATATCTCATTCTCAGTAATCAGCTTTCAGTTAAAAGAGTAAGAACACATTTGTCACCAATGGTTTGCCTCAGGGCAAGCAGCTCTTCCTGTTGCTTGTGGTAAGCACTTTGCTGAAGCTTCTTTTGCAACAGCTCTGCTTCCTCAGACTTCATCTCCCATTGCTGCTTCAGCTGCTGGTACCTTTGGAGACAGTAATGACACACTGCTATATGGAATGGTACCAGCATCTCACTTTCAAAGCTGAAGTAAGTAGATGAATATCTATATTCCATTTCTCATATGAGATACAGTGATGACAGTAGGCCAAATAAGCTTAAATGAATGAAAATCCAATATAATTGCTTTAATAATAATTGTGAGGTATGTAGGCATGTAAGTTATTATATATGTAGCTCCTGCTATTTAGCCCTGATCTGACATATTAAAACAAATGCAAGTCACAGGATTTGGCAACAATTGAGAGAACACTTTTTTCCCAACTGGCAGCATGACAGATGTTAGACTGAAGAATTTAAGAAAAGATATCTAAAAGCAAAAGTTCTTTCCTCCTCAAGTCTACTGCAGCTCAAAACAATTTGAAAAAATAAATCCAGCTGGTAGATAGTATGTTATGCAACACCACCTCCGTATGGCATTTTTGCAGAACTGACTAAGTATATTTTTCTAGTCCATCTTTTACTATGGTAGTCAGTAACTGAGTAGCTGAAAATCAAATATTCTTAAAATTATTTAATTTAAATGCTTACAGCAGTATCACTCAGATAGTCCTTTTTAACGTCTTTTTATTTTCTTGCAAGAAAAATAAGACTGACTACAAATTGGCATTATGTACAGGCATTAAAAATATGCCTGTAACAGATCCATTCTTCAGTGGACTTCATGAAAATTCAACCAATTTCAATTAGACATCAATGTGTACCCTGTTTTCTTCCCTGTATTATCCAAAACAATGGGCCTTTCGCATGTGTTCTTTAAAAACTGAATTTGCTTTTTGATTGCTGAAGTTAATAATTATATTGGGAGGAGAGGAAGGGAATTATTTTCTGCATATTACATTCTCAAAAGGCCTATGGCCTCCCAAAGCAGCTCATTATATTAAATTTACTCAGTCACATTAAGAGAGATTACACACATTGCATAGTGCAAACCTTACTTTCCAGCAACTGTCTTCAAGCTTGCCAACTCATTCTCTACAGCTGCAAGTTCAGATTCCTTTTTCTTGAGTTCTATTTCGACAGCTTTCACTTCTTGAAGCTTAGACAATATTAGTGCAGCCTGTGAGGATGCACCTGTTCAATGAAAAAAATTTAAAAAACAGATTGGAATTAGACCCATGGACTCACCAGTGATAACTGCAAATTCTAAACATTAATAATGAGGCAGGTTGCTGGTTTAATTTAGTTGAGAAACACATAAGGCAGCTGGGCTAGAGTTCTCAGAGTTCTACCTCTTCTGTTACAGAACATAGTTCTACAGGCTTTGGATACTACACATGCATGTCTTATACAAACAGTTAACTTTCCATAATTTAACGAAATTATCACAAACCAATGATTAATTACTTCAAAAAGTGCTTGAATTCCAAGCACTTTTGCTTCCAAGAGGATTATACAGTCTAATAAGATTTAAGTATTTAAAATCTAAATTACTTTATATGAAGTTTGTCATTATTTTTTTCTTAAACTTAATAATATTATTTCAGCTCAAGACAACTTTAGCTCAAACAGATCATTCCCAGTGTGTGTCTAAATAAAAAGATTACTGTTAATTTTTATAAAAAATATAGCGAGAGCTATAAACATATCAGCAGACACACAATATTATTAGTATTATATGAATAGAACCAGTAATTGCCTCCATGCAGAGTTCCTTGGGGATCAAACACATCTCCATCAAGAGTAACACTTCTTGTCATTATCCTTTTGTCAAAAGTCACTTTCTTAGCATTATCCATGTTATTACAGATCAATGTTGTTCCAAAGACATACTCCATTGCTTTCTGCAGTTCAGATTCATATACAATTAAAGAAAGGGCTAAATGCAAGTTACCATGGCCAGCCTAGAAATCAAATGAAATGCAATTAGTATGCCTTAAGTTATAAGAAGTTTCAAATTTGTTTTTTGTCTTTTGTTGATAACAACGCCTCCAGAAGTATCATTACATTTTAAAACTATTCCAGTTACAAGTGGAATAATTAATACCCATTTAAACCTCACAAAATCAAAGCATACAAAGGAAAACAAAATCAATATATCCTCAAACTCTGCAGAAATATGTGTTACAATAAACATTAAGAGTCCCAAGTTTTTAGTACAGAAATAAAATGAAAATGGGAAGCAATATAGTGTAAAGAGTGTACTTATTTACATACCAAACTTTGGGCCAACTTGACTGTGTCTTCTTGAACACACCTGGCCGAAATTTTGTTTAATGGAATGATGGTGTATCGATGTTTGAGTTCACCCTTTTCTAAAAGCTTTTTACCAGTAACCTCAAATGAAAAATAGTTACAAAGCACACCTGAGTATACAAGTGATTTTGTAAAGTGAGACAATAAGGCATTGGAAAAAGAATACATTGTTGCCACCAACTATGCAGACTTTCTTGACCCAATTAAAACAGGTACATGGGTCCAAACCCCATTCAAGCATTTGTTGAGGAGGCATGTGCTTGCCAACCCCAAATCATATGACCACATCTCAAAATTCAGAGTTCTAAACTAATGCAATAAACTTACTTCTGTGTCCACAACAATGTTATAGAGTTTTCCTCCGGCCACCGCTTCCAGGGCTTTGGCATTGGATAGATCTTTCACAGTGAAAAGAGACACAACAGGGCCTTTCACATGGTTTAGATTCCAATTTTTTTCTGGATGTCTTAAAATAAATATAATTTATGAGTAGGAGTCATGTTTGTTTTTCTCTCACACATCTTAAAAAAATTTTATTTAAAACCCATGATGCTTATCGTTCTCTATATTCTAAATTCTAAATTCTATCAGAAAATGAACCACAAGCAAAACATGGTTAAACAAATACCTCACAGGAAGAGATTTGACAACAGAGTCAGTTACATAGTCATTAAAAGAATGTAATTCCTGATTTATTTACAGATTTTTTCAATTTATTTTTCCAGTGGGTTCTGTTATTACCACAGCTATAGGAGTATGTTCAGCCAATTACACAAAAAATTAAACCTGGGGACTGGAGTTGACCTCCAAAGAGCAAGTCTACTTGTGTCCACAGGCAGAAAACAGTGATTACATTTTCCCAGTTTAGATATTTGGATTCTATGGCTTTAGCTACTGAAGTTACGACTTGAAAATGCCATCATACCAAACTTTTAAACTCTAGTGACTTTGATAAGGTTATAACATTTCCTGACTTTCCCCCTCACATTCCCCTTCACTTTGCAGCATGGGTAAGACAGTCATTATTCACTGGCACTAAAAGGAAAGCAAGAGCTAAGACATTGGTAGGATTATCTGGTAAAAGGCCCCCAAGAGCCCTTTCAAGTGTCTTTCAGGGTCACACTGATATCTTACTTGTATGTAAACTGTAGATGAGGAAATTTCGCCATTAAATTTTCACTCAGTTCTCTTAGCCGGCTGATATCAGAGACCAATGCCTTCTTTTTTGCTAGGAGGGCTTCTCCTTTCTCTTCTTCAGAGTTGAACACAAGCAGTAGACATATATCCAGAGAAGAGAAGTCTATTAGCTTCAAAATTGGTATCCTACACTGTTTATCTACATATATGTAGAGAAAACTTTCTAAAATTCTTTATAAATTTTCAGACTAAAAGAACTAATACCATCATGACACCAAACATGCAAAGAAAAAGTTCAAAGTGTAATGTTCTTCTCTAAAGGTTAAGCTGGAATATCAACTAACAGTTTCGAGTAGTGTCTGAAACAAATGTTAACTGGTACAAGAAACAAACTCTAAGTGTTTTAGGTACAGAAAACCAGAAAGTAATAGTCGTGTTGGTCCCTTTTTCCATCTACATTTTAGCTGGAATTTAATTGTGCCATCAAACTTCAAAATGTTCGGCTTAAAGTTCATAAGATCAAATTATTTTAAGCTGTTTCCTGTGGAAGTTTAAGAGTTTGCAGAGCTTAGATCAGAGAAATTTCTTTATGCGTGAAAGCAGTGTACTTGATTTTTCACCTCCCTCCTGCACTGGGGTTGGGTGAGATGGATATAACACGCCCCACAGCAGCCCTCATAGTGCTGCTCTTTGTGTTTCTACTAAAAAGTCATAGATGTAACACAGTTTTGGCTACTGCTAAGCATGCTGGCACAGCACCAAGGCTGTCCCAGCAGTCCCTCTACCAAAAGCCAGCAGACTGTGGGTGGCCAACAGGTTGGGAGGGGACATAGACAGGATATGGCATCCAAGGGATATTCCATACTATCATGAAGTAGTGCTCATCAGTAAAAGCTAAGAGAAAGGATGAGGGAAGGAAGCATCCATTAAGCCCTTTGTCTTCCAAAACAGCCTCCCAAAACAGCATACTGAGGTCCTACTTCACAGGAAGTGGCTGAACATTGCCTCCTAATTCCTGATGGGAAGCAGAGCATAAATTATTTTGCTTTCCTTTGTTTCTGCATCCTCCAGCCAGCTCCAAGACACAGCCGCCACTGGCCAAGACCATCACTGGCGGTGGTGAAGTCTCTGGGATAACAGATTACAGAAGGGGGAAAAAAGGCCAAACCTATCTGCAGTGGCTGGAAAGAGGAGCGACAATATGTGAGAGGAACAGGCCTGTACACATCAAGGCCAGTGAAGGACAGGGAGGAGGTGCTCCAAGCACTGGAACTGAGATTCTCCTGCAGCCTGTGGTGCAAACCATGCTGAGGTAGCTGTGCTCTGCAACATGGACCATGGAGGTCCCCAGTGTAGCAGATATCCACCTGCAGCCTGTGGAAACCAACACTGGAGCAAGGTCCTGTCAGAACCTGCAGACCCATGGAGATTCTCCTGCAGCCTGTGGTGCAAACCATGCTGAGGTAGCTGTGCTCTGCAACATGGACCATGGAGGTCCCCAGTGTAGCAGATATCCACCTGCAGCCTGTGGAAACCAACACTGGAGCAAGGTCCTGTCAGAACCTGCAGACCCATGGACAGATGAGCCCATGCTGGAGCAGGCTTGCTGGCAGGATGTGTGACCCCCAGGGGACCCACAGTGGAGTAGCCTGTTCCTCAGGGACTATACCCCATGAGAGGGACCCACGCTGGAGCAGTTTGTAAAGAACTGCAGGCCACAAAAAAGATTCACACTGGAGAAGTTCAGGGAGGACTGCCTCCCTTGGGAAGAACGGCATGGCGGAGCAGGAGAAGGGTGTGAGTCCTGCCCCTGAGGAAGGAGTGGCAGAGACAATGTGTGAGGANACCATGCTGAGGTAGCTGTGCTCTGCAACATGGACCATGGAGGTCCCCAGTGTAGCAGATATCCACCTGCAGCCTGTGGAAACCAACACTGGAGCAAGGTCCTGTCAGAACCTGCAGACCCATGGACAGATGAGCCCATGCTGGAGCAGGCTTGCTGGCAGGATGTGTGACCCCCAGGGGACCCACAGTGGAGTAGCCTGTTCCTCAGGGACTATACCCCATGAGAGGGACCCACGCTGGAGCAGTTTGTAAAGAACTGCAGGCCACAAAAAAGATTCACACTGGAGAAGTTCAGGGAGGACTGCCTCCCTTGGGAAGAACGGCATGGCGGAGCAGGAGAAGGGTGTGAGTCCTGCCCCTGAGGAAGGAGTGGCAGAGACAATGTGTGAGGAACTGACTGCAGCCCCCATTCCCTATCCCCCTGCACCACTCATGAAGAGGAGGTACAGAAAATCAGAAACTAAATAGAGCCTGGGAAATTAAGTTAAATTGATTTCCCCACGTCAAGTCTATTTTGCCCATGACAGCAATTGCCAAGTGATCTCTCCCTGTCCTTATCTCAACCCATAAGCTTTTGCGGCGTATTGTCCCCTCTGTCTAGTTGAGAAGGAGTGTGATAGAACAGCTTTGGTGAACACCTGGCATTGAGTCAGGATCCACTCACGACACTTCTACACTCCTCTGCAGATTGCCCCAAAATTATGCATCAGAAGTCTGTACAGACCTGAATAGTTCAGCTCCCTTATTTGTTTCTCTAGGGTTGTTTTCATTTGTTCAACAGCTTCAAATGCTTTTTGGTCTTTCTTGTAGCCTTCATCCATTTTTTTAACTTCAGCTTCTTTTGCCTTTAATTCTTTTTGTGCATAATTCAATTTCATTTGAGCCTATAAGGAGTAAGCAAATACGGAACTGTATCTTCAAAGTCAATCTTGCAGGTGCAAATTCTGAACACTTGCACTATTCAACCTGTCCATGTAATTTATAAAATTTTCCACTGACTGCAGATATGACAAAAAACAGCTTCAGCTTTTGAAAATAATGGCACAGGTTATTTGGAAACAAAAACATAGCTCTTGTTATAATGTTATAAGTATAAGTATAGTTATTACTAACTATAGTAATATATTAGAACATAAACAGAACCTGAGAAAAAACAAAGTAAAATAAGGTGGGATGCAGCTGTCCTTGTTACTCTACCAGAAAGAATTTCTCCCTAAGTGAGACAAGGGCAGTTAAACTTTGGAAATTTAAACTCTGCTATCACAACTACCTCAGCAGAGGTTTTCTATCTTAAGACAAAACAAGCGTTGTCTCTTTCAGTCATGTGATGAGCATACAATTATCTAAGGAGAAAACAGTTTCTTCAAAACTCTCCATTTCACAATCACAGGCATCTTTATTTTGATTCCATTAAAAATTGTAGAAATCTGTTTGATTGTGTATCATGAACAACAGTCCTAATTTTTTCCTATTCAATACAATTGATTATTTGAGTACAGTGAATCCTACTTTATATCTCAAATGTCAGTTTCTAACACTTCCTCGCAGCAACGCTACAGCGTTTTCCTGTGCAAGGATATTTTGTTTATATTTTATCAAAAAGTTAGTTTAATGCATATGCCAAAATGCAAAATAACTTGCATAGATATTCTGCACCTCTTTTCATTGATCTTTCAAGAATCTTTCAGACAATTTTCAAAAGCGTGAAGGCAGGTCTGAGACAGGCAGAGGGGTTTTTTTTACCTGTTTAGCCTCTGTTACCGCTTTGCTAATTTCATTTTTGCAGATCATCATCTGTCCTGAAAGAGTAGCTTCTTCACCATCCTTATTGCTGGAGAGGCCAGCAGACACAGCATTAAAATGCTGTTGTGCTGCAGCTAATGCATGTGCATCTTTTTCACTTTCTTCCAGTAAAGCATTTAGTTCTTTCTCTAGATTCTTTACTTCTTTCTCCTTTGACACTAATGCTTTCGAATCCTTCAGCAAAACAAAGAACAAAAATTAAAAAAAAACTAAAAGAGAACCTGAGTCTATTACCTTGAAATTCATGTTGTTTAGGTGAGGACCAACAAGTAGTTTCATCAACTACATTTCTATCACCCTTTGTCAGATTTTGTGATCTTGCAATATGTCTTTGCATGTTTTCAAATGTGTTACTTGCCCCATGAGTGTACTGAATACCTACAGAGAGATGAAATACAGGAAGTGGTAACAACTGCCCAAGAACTAGGAGAATTATCTTGCTCTTCCCAATATCTATAAAATGATCCTCCTGCACAAAAACTATTGATTATAAAAAGTACGCACGGCAGAGATTTTTCATTAAAGAGCAACATATGCCCAGACAGCATAACTGTTTGAAGCTGCAGGGACGTCTGCTGAGCTTAAAATTTGGAACCATAAGGAGTTGCACTTTATTTGTACTTACTTCATGTCTTTTTCTAACGGGAACTTACTACCTACTAAACAAATTAAACAATTTGTCCTTAACATTTGTCTCTGCTTTCTTGATGCAATTCTTGCCAGTCACAGGATTCTTCATACCATAAAAGGAAAGAAAAACACAGCTGTTCCCAGAAACTGAATTAATTCAGTGTTAAAGAAAATTATATACAAATATCTTACCTTCTGCATACGTGTTACCAATTCATTGTACTTAACCTCTTCAGATTTTAAGTTTTGCTTCTTGAGATCAAGAGCACTTCGTGCTTTTGTATTAACTCTTTGATTTTCTGAAAGTGCAGCTTCCAGTGCACGGAGTCTACCACCAACTTCCTACAATCAGTAATAAAGGAAATTTAATTTAGCCTCTGAAACCAATGCAGTACTTGTAATATTTCGTCTTCTGTTTAGAGGTTTATGTAGAAGGAAATCTGACCAAGCAGGCAGTAGTCTCCAATACAAATAGGTCAGACCATCTCTCACCTGTGAAATCCAACCTAACTTGAAGGTCCTATCGAAGACCCACATCACTCCATAAGATGGGACACTGTCCCTGTATAGAAGGTGGATTTAGACATACAAAGACTCTATGAGCCATCCTGTACCTCATCAAATTTACTGCACCCAAAACTGCAGTCAACACTCATTATTGTCAAACAAAACCTTGCTTACTTTTCTTTTGAGACATCAACAAAAACGGAGAAAAAAGTCTCTAGCGAAACTTACCTTTGAATGAAGAACAGAAACACGAGGGCAAACAGCTTTTATGCTTCAGTTATTTTTCATTTGCATTTCAGACAAAAAAAAAACCCCTTTAAAT
>VWZS01000742.1:0-25155 GCA_013397075.1 Rhabdornis inornatus | reverse complement strand
AAATTGATGGAAAAACAATGTTACAGAAGACTACAGAAATCTTTTAAGCACTCTAAACATTAGTATTTGTAAGTAAGAGGAAGAGGAAGGATTCTTCATGTTATTCTCAGCTAAAACAGTATTCATATAACAGAAATACCACCTGACTTAGTTTTTTGAGAATTAAGACATTTTAAAATCTATTTTTACCTAGCTGTCTTGTTTTCTTCCCTCTCCTTACATGTCTCTCTAGGATTTTTTGTACGTCCAAAATGTCACATTCTCTGTATTTGGAAATATGACAAAATTCTCTCTCTTACAAGACTCTACAGAGCTTGAAAATATGCTATTGTTTTAGCCAAAACATACTGGCTCAGGGTAGTTCAAAGTATTTTTTCAGTACTTGAAGGACCTACCTTACCAGCCTTCTAATTTTTCCATACCTCTTTCAGTTTCTGTAAAGTTGGATTGATCTCCTCATTTAAGACCTGAAACACGTAACAGAAGATTTATATTCTGATTTTACTGAAGTTTGAACTTTAAACATGTCTAAGTATGAATATCTAGTTCCAGGTACAGAAATAAAATATTCTACAAGTCAAAGTTAACATTAAACTAGTTGTTCAGTTATCTTTAACAAACATGAATGAAAGTATATTTTACAACACGTAGTACCGTTTGAATGCTTTTCAGTTTGGATTCCTTCTTCTCTATGGTTTTCTGGACAGCTATTTTCTTGCACTCATACATCCTAGTACCAGCTGCTTCTTCAATCATGGCTAAAATCTAAAATAAAGCGATGCAAAAAACTTTGATATTTTTTCTTACATTACATTGGTTCAATTAAGCTGAACACCCCATCTCCCTCCAAACTTTTTGTTGTCCCCCTCCCAACATATAGATTCTCATTATTCAAACCATTTCAGTAAAACTTCCGACAAAAAAATTCCAACAACTTTCCTACCTCTGGTGGCTTCATATTTAGAACTTTGGTAATTTGTCCCTGGTGACAGAAAGATAAAACATGAACAGCGCTTGTGTACCATGCAGTATTAAAAAGAAAAACAAAAACCAAGACCCCAAACCCCCACTCACTTTTATACATTATAAGTTCAAGCACTTTTAAAAAATTTTGTGCTACAACAATAATCTAGTTTACTCAATGGTTTTGCTCTTCGAAGTTCAAATAAGTTACTCCTTCAGGTAATATACTTGAAATGGCCCTTACATCATATCTCAGGCTCATCCTCCACAGTCCTGATTACATCTTAAATGAGTAATGCAAGTATTTTTCCTAGTCTTACTGTTGGTAATGTTGAATAAGCTCCTAATCATAAACCAGCTCTTTTGGTAATGCAGCTCATATATAACAGGGAGAAAGAAAGTTTGTACAAAATTGTCCCCACCTTTGCCAACCACTTGAGACAGTCACATTTGAAACAATAAATCCTGCTCTGTTTTATTATTCCTTTATAATAAAATATTTCAGGGATCTGCCTAGTCCCTTACAGTCTTCTCAATTCGTCAGCTTTCTTTTGATAATTGTGACTTAAGAAGGTACATATCTCAACTTCATTCAAGATACTGTCTAACATGGAACACAAATAATAGGAAATAAAATCTGCCACTTTAGAATATTTATAAAAGCAATACCTATCTGTTAAGAAGAAAAAAAAAAGAAAATAAAATGGGAACATATTTCAGAAGTTTGCTAACATGAGGGCCACATAAGGTCTTGTGCTACAAGATGTGTTTTAGGGTCAAACTATGCTGTACTGGAAATCTTAACTACTTAATAGACTTCATTTTTACTTTATAAGATGTCACTCTAATTAGGAAATTTAATGTTTTCCCACTATCTCCCCTGTCTAAAATTTGGTGCAAGTCCTATTCTTTCTGGATTTTATAAAGATGCACACCATACCTGCATAATGAGGAAGTGAGGATTATTGACATTGAGTCCAACAGAACAGAAGAGATCCTGCACACGACTGTTGGCAGCATTCACACCATTGATAAGATACTTACTTCTACCTCCAACAACAACCTGAAGAACAAAGACAAAAAAACTGCTTGGTGTTGTGAGAATATAAACTCTAACAAAGGATAAAAAATCGGAGTGGATCACACATGTTATATCTTTGCATACACATGTATGTGCATACTGTACAGAACATCAAACCAGAACTTGTTTGACATTCAAAATATTTAACTAAAATATAAAAAAAGTTAGTCACTGAGGACAACACTGTCAAAAAAGTTTCCAAAATCTCTACTTTAAAAAACCAAACAAATCAAAAAATAATCAAAAACCAAAACCCCAACATCTCCATCAGGAAAAGAAAGGTTCCTTTGTTCTTGGAGACCAAATTTAACAGACAGTTCAGATATTAAAAGGAAAGACATGAAAACAGAAAAACCTGCAAGATGGAAAATTTTAACTTGCTTTCTGAACATTTCTAGCTAGTACACTGGATCTACTCCTACAGTTTGTGTAACTAACTACACTGGAGAGGCAACATAGAAGCCTTGCCTCTACTGCAGAAACATGGTAAAAATATACACAGGTTATGAAAAATTACAGATATTAAAGACTCACCTGCCTAGTCACAGTAATCTCATCATTAGCTTCAAATCCCAGTGGACTTCGACTCTTGTCTGAATTATCAAAGTTAATAGACACAGTTGCCTTTGTAATTCCAGCTTGCCCACTCTTATAAACTAGATCTTGCAGGTTGGAAGCTCGCACCTAAGTCCAGGGAACAGACAAATACTTTTTTGAAAGTAATTAATTTCACATTTTCATTGTACTACTGTAGATTTTGGAAAATGAATGAAAAGAAATTAAGATCTAGCTGCATATTTATGAGTTCATGTGAACTGACACAAGGGAGCTGTAAGGTGCTATCATCATAAACCCACAGCCAGTGTGTGCCAGTCTAGTTCTACTTATCCAGCTAACTTTCTGCATGAGGCCCCTGACAAACACTGAATACATCTGTAAGAAAAGTCAGCTGACAATAAATTTATGCAACAAGCATTTATTTTTCACAATGCAGTTCACACGGAAATGATTCAGAAAATGTTCCTTGGAGGTCTGCTGGCTTTGTCTACAACTGGGGAAAGGCAGGGATGGAAAGAACGGAAATTTAAAAATCGCCTTCAGACAGAGATTAAAATTTATGTCAGAGCATACAGTTTTTTATGATAATAAAGCAGATATATTCTCTCTTAAATAGCAGGCATTGCATGAAAACCACTTTTAAATTTTTTTCTGATGAACCAGGTAGCCAGATTTTAAGACCCAATCCAGAATTGAAAACATTTATTACACGTGAGTAAGTTAGTACCTTTAGATGCAAAGGATCTTTGGTTTGAAGTTGTTAGCTTTAAAGTGGTTATTTTTAGTCTACTGTTTTAAGCCACATACTTTGTGTAACTGTTGTATGTGTATGAAGTAGTAACTCAATGTAAAATTGAGCGACAATGACAGAGACCCAGATTTATGTAACAAAAAAGCCAAATAATGAAACTATTTCTTTCAAAGAAGCACCACTTCAGGTCTTCCGTGAGAAGTTACTCACTGGAGTAACATGAAAAGTTGCTGACAGAAGAAAGACCTTTCTTAAATGTCCCGTCTCTTTACCTGTGAGAGATTGCTGATTCCCAGCACGAAACAGATGGAGTCCAAGATATTCGATTTGCCACTACCATTCAAGCCAGTAATGGCATTGAACAACGGGTCAAAGTCATTAATTTCCGTCCTCTGAGCATAGGATTTAAAACCTTCAAGAACAATCGATTTGATGTACATCTTCTCAATGTTCCAAAGGGATCAGGTAAAGTATTCCTCTGAGAAGGAGTAAGAAAGGTATCTGGATTACAATCCTATGTATTTCAGAGTAAAGTAAAAAGAATAACCAAATAAATCATACTGCGAAACAACTAGACCTGTGAGAAAAGAAAAAAACGCATGGCTTTTACAACAAAAATGTCATGCATTTTTAAACGAAAAAAGCCGAGTAGACCACAGATCCAGGCAGTATCCCAACAATAACCTGTACTTCAGCATTTCTAAGCGACTTGCCTTTACACAAAGTTTATCACGACACTTCGGTATAGACTCGCCGCAAAACCACGGTTTGTCGCAAAGCTGGCCGCCAGCGAAGGGGAAGGAAAAGCCCGGGTGTTTCAGAACACGGCACAGCATCCCTTTCCTGCTTGCAGAATTGCTGTACCTGCTCAGCCACACGGCCCGCGAGGGTAAATCCCAGGGAAGCGGCAGCCTCGGCTCTGAGGAGCCGTCAGAGCCCCATCACCGGCCCTGCCGCCTTCATCGCGCTGCGCCCGAGGCCCCGCCAGCGATCCTGCTCCAGCGAGCCCTCCCTGCCGGCTCTGATGCCAAATCGGCCGCGGGCAGCCCCGCTTCCCTCGCCGTACCTCACTCGCTCACTCCTGTCCAGAGACGATCCCCGATGCCGCTGCCTCACTCGCTCACCGCCGTCCGGAGCCGCTCCCCGAGGCCCGCCAGGATCAATTTTGGCGCCGAGCGCCGCAGCCGTTAGGGGAGGTGCCTGATGGCGGCCGGCCCCGCGCGTCACCCGGCCCGCCCTCCGCGGCCGAGCGGGGCGGTGTGGGGCCTCGCCCGGGCGCTTCCGGAACGCGGTCGGAAAGGGCGGCGCGCAGGCCAGGGCAGGCACGCACGGTGGGGAAAGGGCTCCTTCTGCTCTGACGGAGGCAGGAGCAGGCAGGAAATGGCGGGTGCCGGCCTCTTGAGGGAGGGCGGCCGAGGGCCTGCGGTGCCCGGGGAGGATGGGGTGGACGGGAAAGCGCTTGGGCGTTCGTGGGGAGTTCTGTAGCGGGGCCGAGGAGAATGAGCCTTAACTACAGGTTGCGCGGGAAGTGTATTTGTACCTTCCTGAAATTATGTTAAAATGAAGGAAGTGCTGTTCTATACTTTCTACAAGCATTCCTACTATGCCACCTCCACCCCACTCTACCCCCTCCCCCCGAAGAAAAGAAAAAAAACAAATAAGCGCCATCTATGCCTGTTCAAATCTATTGCTGTAATTTGCATAAACACTCTTCCATTCAAACAGAATTAGGAGAACTTGCTCAAAATGTGTGAGTATGTGTTACTGGAAGAACAGTAGCTGTCTATTTATTGCTGCACTGCATTGGTCAAAGCAGGAAAGCAAAACCGGCTGGATGCATTTATTCATTCCTGAGCCCGCTTTTGTTGGGCTGTGCTGTGTAAATAGACCGGGACTTTGCAGGCGGGCTCCAGTCTTGCTGGACAGTGTTACTACTGAGGTCTGCTGTAAAATTTGGTGTCCTGGACTACTGAGTTTGATGTTATTTCAGTAATTTGAAATAATCCAGACTGGAGGTCTACATTACATTAGGGAAACAGCATAATGTATTTGCTTGCTTCGGGAATTACATTGGATGCAGCTGTTTAAGGCATTAGTGTGACAGCACTGCTGCTGGAAGCAGCAAGCCAGAAGCACTTGTTGGTCTCTTATCTGCTGTTCACTTGCTTACATCTGGAAGCTATACTGGGAAAAATTATTTTGCAGTATGGACAAGAATCAGATTGATACTGAATACACTGCTCCTTATGTGGCAAACTGAAAATGTTCTCAGATTATTTTTGAATCTGCCTTCTGTGGAAAACATGTTAGAGTGTCTCTTGCCTGCAGGAGGGTTCCTGGTTTGTTCCTGTGAGACGTGGCTTCTTGAACTACATTGAAAGTGGCAGCTGGTTGTTCTTCAAATGGCCAAATTCATTCTCAATGTATGGTTGGTGGAGCTGGCGGCTGGGGAGCTAGTACTGTACCTGCTCCAGCTACTCCTTTTCCATCCAGACTAACCACAGCCTGAAATAAGGAAATGGAAATAAAGTAGAACCAATCCTGATGAGCAGCTTTATCCCATAAAGATAGCAAGGCTTGTTCCCTATTTACATATGACATGAGAAAGAAAAAAATTAGTAAGTATTAAGAAATAAGTTCTTAAGTAGATCTGTAATTGCTTTGACATCATAAGGCTTAAATTTGAGTGCTTCATTTTAAGAAATATAAAATCCAGTTGTAGCTACTTAACACACAGCACGTTGGAACAAATAAAACCCATGGTTTGAGGAAGGAAAATGTATTTTTAGCAGCTGACTATCTAGGAGTGGTTTTGTTATTGTTTAGTAACTTTATAGTGAACTTCAGGGAAGTAAAATTCCAGCTGTTCAAGGAGCTAGTCAGTAGAACCCTCTGGAAAACTGCCCTTTTGGACAAGGAGTGGAACAGAGGTGACATATTTTTAGGACACCTTCCATCGAGCACAAGAGCTAGTGATCCCCAGTCATGAGAAATTGGGTGAGGAAGGCAAGAAATCAGCATGGGTGAGTAGGTCAAACTAAAAGGCAAGAAGGAAATGCAGAGGCAGTGGAACCAAGGACAGGTATCTGGAAAGAGTATAGGGACTCTGAGTGTGTAGGGATGGGCTGAGGAAAGCCAGGGGCATCTGGAGCTGAGCTTGACAAGGAGTGCAAAGAATAACCAGAAAGGTTTCTACAGGTAGGTTGCTCAGACAGGAGAGGTCAAGGAAAGCGTACACACACATACCACCGTAGGAAATACAAGCATGGCAAACAGGTAGCAATGTATGAGAAGGCTGAGGTACTGAACAACATTTTTTGCCTTGGTCTTCAATGGCAAACCACCTTTCTTTCCACGTCCTTCGAGTGGGTGGACAGCAGGGTGGGGACTGGAGTAGCAGTTTCCCACTTTAAGTGAAGGTCTAGTGACAGGGTTGCATCTGTGAAAAATGCCATCTTAGAGGTCCCAGTGTCATGACAAAGAAGCCATCCTGCAGTGACATATGGCACCTGACAGATTTGCCTCTTGCCACTGATCAATGCTGGTCATGGGTGTGAGCTCTGACAGAGATATTTCGTATGGTCTCTAAATGTGAGCATTCATCTAGCCCTACTTCAGAGACAAATTGGTGAGTTAAACATGTCCCTATATTGGAGGATTGTCCACCGCAGGACAAAGTCCGCCGCAGGACAAAGTTTGATTGGTAGCCCACTACTAGCCATAATTTTTTATATCCTTATGAAGGACCTAGACAGTCATGGCCTGGAAGGGCAGACTCTTTCCCCACTACCCTGAACTTGGATGCAGCTGCATCCAGAGTTCTCAGTTCCCTAGTAGAAAAAAGCCACTGACACACATGAACAAATTCAGTGTAGGGCCACCAAGATGATGAAGGAAAACCAGGAGAGAAATGGCTTTGTTCATTATCCAGAAACAAAAGCTATTATTTCTGCTGCCTTCTTTAGCTGCTTAGCAAGACAGCATTAAGGGAATGGAACCCAGCTCATCTGAGGGGAATGCACAGTAAGAGATGATAAATGTTGTTTGCTAAACAGTGTTTTCCAAGAGCACATGGTATGTCTTGAGATCTCCTCCTGCCAAATCATGTCAAGGTCAGATATTAGAGCAGGTTGCCTGAATAGGTTGTGAAATATTTATCTTTTAATAGTAATACAACTTCACGTGTCTGTGTGCAATCTGATCTATGCTTCCATTCTTATATTTCCTCGGACTCTTGTTGACATCCCTCTTCTTTTTTTCCTCATGTCCCTTTAATTTCTCATTTATCGGTCTCCTTAATATTACAAGATAACAGGTAACAGATATCAGATCAGAGGTATGTATAAAAAGCTTCAGCTTTTTTTGTCAGCCCACATCAACTGCTGTGCTGCATAGAACCATAGAACTGCTAAAGTTGGAATAAAATCTTTAAGATCATCAAGTCCAACCTAGCACCACCATGTCCACCAGTGAATGCATGTAGTTTGTCCATGTAGTAGACATGTCCCTCAGGTGCCATATCCACGTTTTTTGAATACTTCCTGGTATGGTGATTCCACCAGTTTCCTGGACAGCATGTTCCAGTTTCAATGCTTTACAGCCTTTTCTGTGAAGAATATTTTCATAGCACCTATACTAAATCTCCCTTGGCTCAGTTTAAGCTAATTTACTCTCATCCTGTTACTTGGAAACTGGCCCCCACCTGGCTAAAGCCTCCTATCAGATATCTGTAGAGAGTGATAAGGTCTTACCTTATGTGCAGTTTCTGAGAGCTTAATGCAGCTGACCTGTTTCCATGATAGAAAAATCTGTTGACTTCCCTTTTCACTTCCCTCTGTGGGCTTGCTCCTTTGAACTTCTGTTGGAATTGCAGCCTTGTAAGGGCAGGGTCACACAGTTGTTTAGCAGAGTGATAACTGGTCACTTCCAATCTTTGACCTTCTTCCAAGATTTGATATTATTGCATACGTAAGTAAGTATAGTTGCAGCTTTGTTGTTTCATAATGCAGTGTCATGCTTGTGTGGATATTTGCAGTATGGTCTCTGCCAAAATTAGCGTGGGAGTTTGCCTTTAATTTGTTCTTACAACAGGGAAAAAAATACAGTTGAAAAAGCATTGTAAGAACTAAACCAGTGGGGAGGAACAGGTATTTCTTGCTAAAGCTTGTAGGCACATAGGATTTGAGGCCATATTCACTCCCAGGTAATTGGTAATCCTTGTATCTGTATGGGAAGTCCTGAGGTAGCCTCTGGATTATTACTGCCTTGGCAGTATCTACTGCCGAGAAGTCTTTTTATGTTAGTTTGGGGGTTTTTTGGTGGGTTGTGGTTTGTTTTGTTTTTTTTTTTTAAAGGTATTTGTCCCTTACGCTGGTTCCTGGAACTTTGCTTTGAAGTGCTGCAAGAGACTAATAAATTAGATCTGGGGGAAGAAAATAGATATGATGACAATCACCAGAAAAACTTTGTTGCTATCGTTAATTTCTCCTCAGAACCAATCTACAAACGAATTGTGTCTGAGATACACTTTACTCAGCTTTTAATCATACCCTTTTCTTCCAATGTGGGTGTGAGCATAAGTGTAACTGCTTCAGAATGGAGATAAAAGGAAAAGTACCACAATCTTATCTGCAAATTGTGACTGTCAGGAAGATGAACTGTTAAGTTAACACATAATTTGAATTTAACTCATGTAACTGACAGGTTTCTAAGAGGATTTTGTCCTCAAGGTTAGATTTGGCCAAGTCCAGGCTAGAAAACCATACCATGCCAGTCAGGAATAACAGCTGAGGTTACTTAAGAAAGGTAAACTTTTCTTGATTTGACTCATGCTCTCTTGAAAGCTTTACTACTTTTCTACTTTAATATGGCAATTCCCAGATTTCAGGTATCATCATTAGCTCTTCAGCCTTCAGTCAAACTATTTCAATTTTCTCAGACTTGTCTGTCTCTTTTATTCTTGACTTTCTCTTCTAGTTGCTAGTATGTTTTATGGTATTCCAGTTTTCACCTCTTCCTTCTTCTCTTCCATTTTTCCCTGAATTGTGAACCTCCTTACCCATGCTGATTTTGGGGACTGAGCTATGATTATCTGTGTGAAGGTTTTTTGCTTTCAGCTCCACTACAGTTTGCAGCAGCTGCAGTGTCTGAACACAGATGGGATCTTTGCTTTGTTATGTATATTATTTAGTGCAAAAAGCCAAGACTTCCCAATCCATTACTTCTTTCCTTTATATTCTTTATTATCTGATAACTTGATGGGCTAGACCACAGGGCAAGGAGGGTTTGAAGGACATCAGAATAAATGCTGTCTTGGACTTCAATTTCAGCAAAGGCTTTGATGGTTCTTTTGTAATAAAATCAAGCAGAAATGCATCACCTCATTTTCAAAGTAGTCTTACCCCTGTCTGGGCTGTTCGTTCTCAAGTTGTCATAGCAGTCTCTTTACTGTAATGATTATAATGGTCTTTGAAACACTTTATAAAGAAAACACACAGAAGTGAAACGAAGAGCTTAAATCTACCAGCAAAAAGCTGTTAGATGAATATTCTTAATATCAATTTTGAGTCAAAATACTGGAATTTTGAAAATAGTGGAACATACTGGGAATTTATTTGTCAGGGACATGTTCAAAGAAACAACGATTTTCAGGTGTTTATATACACTATAACATCCAAGACTTTTTATAGACACTCTCAAAAATCTGCCTAATTTATTGCATCATGGTATATATGGTTTGTTTCTTTTAATTACTTCCAGAACATTTGTTTTGGTTTAAGTTAATTTTTTCAAAAATTGTTTTGGTTTAAGTTTGTTTTTCCTGGCCAACGAACTAAATAATGTCATGGTTTTGAGTTGCTAATTAAAATATACTCATTTCTTGTTGTGAGACAGAACCAGGAGCGGAAGCAAGGCAGGCCTAAAATTTAAGAGGGTATAAAAAGAAATTTATTAACCGCACAAAGGGAAAAAAAAATCAGAATAAGATTGTCAGACCGCTCTTTCTTTCACTTTCCCAACTTTTATAACAACGAAACAAACATACAAAAAACTACTTCAATTAATTCCCAATTCAAACAGTCCTTTCTTCTGTTCACTTTGGAGTGAGAAGCTTCCTCTTGTTAGGCTATAGGGATTTTTTCCACAAGAAAGTAGAAAACAGTCTTCTCGTGGTTTCATTTTCACGATTCTGCATCCGCCCGGTATCTGCAGTCGTGGCACTCCTCCCAACTCCAAAGCCTTCTCAAAGCTGTACTTGTGGGTCAATGGTCAAAATACATGGGGTATTACTTTTAAGAATGAAATGTTCTAAAGTAAAGGTNTCTCTCTCTCTCTGCCAGGACATGCCAGCTCCCCAGACAGGGGGCCCAGCCCGGCCCCTGCCGGGCCCACAGGCCTGCAGTGGAGCCAGGCCAGGGCCCTGTTACCTGCACTGCTGCCGGAAAAGCCAAGAGGGCTCAGTTCCGGATTACCTCCTTCAAAATGTGTGTTCACGGAGCGAACTAACTTTCTCCAATTAGTTCTTCACGCTGTCAATAACCAAACTAGCCTCCAATTAGTCACTATTAACTCCCAGGGGAGTACTCATAGAGGAAACTTCTGAGTTTCTTCTCCCCAGGTCAAACTACCACATTATTTTATCTATCTTTGTTTAATGGATAATCCAAGTTTTATCCAGCTTTATTAACTTTACTGTCCTGCTTAGACAGTTACTATTGATTAAGTTTTCTGGGGTGTACTCAACTATGAAATAGCTCCCGTACTGCACCTGCAGCGTATTAATCAAATTTTCTGGGATGTATCAGCCTTTGACTCATTATCTTTCTCAAGATATCATTCTTGTTCTATGACTTCTAATTAATCTCTAGTTAGTTTATAACCATTCAATAATTCTTTATTGAATTTTGTTCTTCAACTATTGATTGGGTTCTTTAAGAAATATGGGTCCATGAAGTTCCTTTCTGCAGGTGCAGTGAGGTAATTTCTCAGGGCTTTCTACTGACACTCAGCCAATACCGATCTAAATCAAAATCAGGTAAAATCACAGTCAAACATTTTTTTAAAACTAATTAAATGTAGTTCATTACAATTTTTTTTAAATCACAGAAGTCTTGGTTAACTAAAATATAACTCACTGTCAAAATAAATGTATTATTCAAACCTACTGACATTGAAAACAAAGTAGTATTACAGTTTACAAGAGCAGGTTACTGCTCTTGGAGCTGACATTGTGGCTATGACATGCTTAGTCAAGTAAGATTTAACTGGAGCCCACAGATGTCATATCACTGCTGTTTATCCTTTGGAGTTATTTAATATGTTTAAGCAGCGTAGTCCTTACCACTTCCTAAACATACAAAAGAATCTTACATGTGTCTGCGTTGTTTTCTGTTTGGTTTGGGGCTTTTTGTTTTATGACCTACAGGAAAGTCTCCTAGCCTTGAAGTGGCTATAATGATGCAATTTCAGTAGAAAAAGAGAAATAGCAAGCAGAAAATTTGTCCTGTTTCCAAAATCAGGCCTAAATATAATAAAAAAGGTTTCTTGAAATTAGTCCTTCGATATTGTTCCTAGGCAGAATCACTGCTCTGCTGCAAAAACATATGTATTCCAAAAAGTAGAGATCTTTGATAGGACGGTGAGGATTCCTGTGAATGGGAGATCTGAGAGTGGAAGCACCTGAAGAAATAACAGAAGGGAGGCAGAAATGGCCCGTACTGATGGCACGTAGATTTGCAGATCATCAAGATTACAGCACGTTTGAAAGGGCCAAGTAGGAAAAACAAAGGACAGCCTGAGCAAGTAACAAATTCCTGTACTAAGATGTGAATACTGGA
Source organism: Rhabdornis inornatus (assembly GCA_013397075.1). NCBI lineage: Eukaryota > Metazoa > Chordata > Aves > Passeriformes > Rhabdornithidae > Rhabdornis > Rhabdornis inornatus. The sequence continues at coordinate 12,965 of VWZS01000742.1, read as the reverse complement.
GCTATTAAGATGGGATACTGGGAAAATAAAGAGCGGGGCTGGTGCCTCGGAGACATACAGACAAAAGCGACAAAAAGCAGGGAGTCGGTACTGATGATTCACTAATGTGTGACAGGATTGAAGACAAAGCATTTCTCAATCAGTGTTAGCTCCCCGGGGGTACAAATAGCACATCAGTGAATGGCTTGCCAGCCTAGCCAGCATCCCTTTGTCCCTGGTCATTCTTGGTTGTAGCACTTGGGTACCTATCTGAATGCAGAGCACACAGGTGGGATAAATCCCTCCCAATGCCTGTGAGTGTAAGCTAGTGAGTAGGATCAGTTTTATGTTACTCTGAACTCATCTTTTGCTCCTGTAAACATGTTTTCTGGCTTTGCTTTGTTGTTGCTGCAGTGTCATGGTCTCTTTTGTTACAGCCAAACACTGTTGATACCAAAACAAATACATAAAGCAGCAGACATTGCTGCAATGTAGACATATGCTGGCTTTGGCTGCCTAGTTACCTGCTGTGGGATGCTTTGACATTGATTTTGATGATATTTTCTTCATTGTGTGAGAGGCAATTTCCCCAGCACGCACTTCTGGTGCAGGAAACCTTCACTTTTGTTGTGTTCCTTTGTCGTTGAGGTACACCGAATATCTCTCTTTCATAACAGAAAGTTGTTGAGTGCTGATTAGTTTCTGGATTTGGTGACTTCCTCTTTTATCTAAATAGTGGAGAGTTTGCCCTGTTCTCCCTGATCCTTACATGTGCATCTTTAAACACATTGTTTAAACATTTTGCTTTTTTTTCCTCAGGTCATTGTTACTAATTAGCACTTCTGTCTTCCTGGGTTTTGTAGTTGAGCACGTTGCTATGTATTAGTTTCTTTACACTTTTCACCCTTCATATTGTACTTGTTTTCACAAAAAGAACAAAAGCTGAAGATAGTCCCCTGTACAAAGTTTTCTCCCTTGCTACACGCCTCATTGCAACATAGTTGGGGCAAAATGCCAAAGTTTGCTATTGTTTCTTAAGGTGGCTCATAGATAGAGGCTGAGCAACACAAGCTCTCCTTGCCCTAGCAACAGCGAACATGTCAGGGCACACACCATGAGTGGCGAATGTGTGGGCCGTTTGCTGTGTTAAAGTATGAATTGGGCAATGAAATGGACCTTAATTTTTAATTAGATATTTTTGCTCAGAGGTAGAACTCTTAAGAGTTTCAGGTTGCATGGGTAAAATGCAATTTGAACAAATTCCTATTGTGGTGGATAGTCTTGGTCTCGCGACTGCAGTATTTTGTGGGTGCTAGAATCACGAGTTTTATGCATTTAGCATTGCGTGCTTGACAGCTGTGCCTGTGCAGTTGGCTGGGCACTGAGCTGGGGGGGTTTGAAGAGTTAATCTAAAATCCTTATGGGTAGAAGGTGAATCACATGTGTGTGCCTTATGCTATGTTTGCTGAGGGTTTACACTTCCTCGTTGGGAAGTCTACTGAGGGCTGTACTTGCCGACAGCATATATTTTCACCCTTTTTAAGTGAGTGTAACTGAAGGAGTTCAGCCACCGACTGAGCAGACACGGAAGGTTATTGGCTTGTCAGCAGAAGACCCAGTTTTCACCTACCTGCTCTAAGTATAAGCTTTTCTTTCTTTGTTCTTTTTGATGCACTTGGGTGTAAGAAGGGAAAAGGACCTATGAGAATAGAATTAAAACAAGTAATTTGTTTGTTTCTATCTTGTATGGAAATTATTGGTAGTAATGTGCTCCCAGTTCCAAGCTCTGAGCTTCGCAATTGGAGAAGCATCTTCTTTCAATATGATGAGTGTCACAGAAAGAGGTCTTGCTTACCTTTGTTTTTCTCACTTGCACTTTGGTTCAAGCTTGTAAAAGTTTGGAGTCAGTAGACACCTCAGGTAATGGGGGCAACAGACTTAAGTTTAAATTTTTTTTCTAAAAGTTTTTTTTCCTCCTAAAATAGTGGATTTTCCTTCTTTAGTATCTTTAGTGTAGGAGTTGTACATTTTCCTGGGATGACTTCCCACATGAGGACTTGCTGCCAGCAGGCAGGGAGGTCTGACAGGTCACAGGAAGATCTGGGTTGCTAAAGCAATGGGGGGACTTTTCTGACATTTTCTTAACCTGGTGATATTACCACAGAAGCGAGCAGAATGATGGCACATATTGACATAGGTGTTTTGCCTGATGAAATCTAAACCAGCCCCATGAGCAGCCCAGCACTTTTAGGCATCACTTTGACAGGTGTGCTTTGTTTGTATTTGTTGCCCAGGATGGTGATTGCCAAGGCGTGGATTCTAAAGAAGCATTTTGATGGTCTTCCCAAAACCAGTGATTTTGACCTGAAAAAGATAGAGCTACCAAGTCTAAAGGATGGAGGTGAGCAGAGTGCTACCTGTTACTACTAATTTTTCTGGAGGTTATATGATTGCTGATGTGTGTGGCTGTGGATCTGTAAAACTTCATGTTTCTCTTTGGAATTTCAAAAATTGCTGGCTTGTGCACCTTAAGGGAGAAGGACGATTGCTGAAGAAGTATACTGATGGGGTTGATGGTTTCAAAGAAACCTTGCCTTCTGATAATGCCCTTAGAAATGAAGATTGAATTCTAAGTCCATTACACAGCAATTGGGGCATACCTTTCACGGTTTCATGCTGCCTAATCACACTTGCTGCCGGGTGACAAAGGCACTGGAATGTGTTTGCAAATGGAGAAAATTACCGAAGTGATATGGCCTCAGAACCGACACCTACAAGGAAAATAGAATTTGCTTAATGCAGAAAGAGAGAAGTGGGTTGTGACACAGAACCAATGAAGTAATTGTATTAAGACCCTAACACGTTTTGCTAGTAAAATGTTTTCTTCTACTTTAATTTGCAAAATCCTTTGGAAAAAGATGGAGAACATGATACCCTATAGGAGTAGGTTTTCAGTGGAGATTTCATGCTGATACGGAAAATATTGAGGATAGTGCTGCAGGAGAGCCAGAGTGACTGCATTGGGAATGAGCCTGCAGCTGAAAGACCTCGGGGCTGGAGTAAGTGAAGATTGGTTTTTGTTTTCAAGAAGATGGCAAGATTTCTGCCTGCATTCAAAATCTACTTTTTTTTGCCAGTCCTTATCTTATTTGATCTGTTGCAACAAGAAGAGAGGTTGAATAAATAGAAAAAAAATCTAGAAATAGAGAAATATAAATAGTAGGAAAAAAAATAGTTTTATTCCTGTGTTTCTCTGTTTTGAGAAGAGTAGGAATATGATAATTTATTAACTTATCAACAGCAAGAGCTGTTGATAAAAGATTGAACTTTGATTTTTGGTTTCACGTGGACATTTGTACCATATTTTCTGGAGCCTCATCCCACCACTTGTCATTTGCAAAATTTGCCACACTCTGAAAGGTGTACAGAAGGAATTGTGCAGGAGGATATTAAACTACCAATTATGTTTACAACTTAAATGTTCGAAAACTCGTTTCATCTTACATATATGGATACACTTAAAAATTTAATGCCTGTGGGTATTAAAGAACGTGGAGCATTTTTTTACTTCCTATTTTAATCCCTAAAGCAAAGAGAGGCATAAGTTCACACTACAATGACACTTTTAAAGGCAATGGCCTTCCTTGTTATGTTACATGGCTTTTCTGCTCAGTCTTGAGTAATGGGAAGGTCTTTACATCTGAGTACATTTCTAGCTTGTACTAGCTAGATCACTGCAGCACAGACAATGAAAAATATTAGTAGGTGGAGATGAACCACTAAAAGTGCTATGTAAATGAGAAATTTAAAACATGTTTAACAATGTCTTTCCCAAGAACTTGTGTTATTAGAGACAGTAAAGTGGATTACACTACTTAGAAAAGATAAACTAATGCCTTCTGTTTAAGGCAGCCAAGTAGTTTATATTTGGCCTGTGCCACCCTCTTCTGGCTGAATCATGGGATGACATTTTTTACACATCAAAATTAAATGAGAATTTTGTTTGAAATTCTGGCAGCTTGCCCCTTTGTAGAGAGAGCAGACACATGAAAAATTGCAGGGCTGAAAATAGTTTCCTAAAGCTACACTGGGAAGTTTCTTTTTCAACAGCATACCAATAACCCAAAACTAATGAATGTGGTAGTTGTTTCTGGTAGGTTTTCCCTAAACAAAGATGGGATATGGGGATTTTGAGCTATCAGGAGTTCATGTCAATTTAGCTGAAAGACTGACTTGTGGAAACTATGTGCTACTGCACTGTTAATATCCAGGAGTTTACTTTGTCTTTCATTGCAGAGTTGCTGCTTGAATCAGTGTTTCTCAGCGTTGATCCTTACATGAGGTATAGCTTTTTGTCCTTTCTGAATTTCTGGCTAAAGCACCTCATTTGGTTTGCCACTTAAACGTCAGAAAAACAGTGGGCAGCACACACTGTTGCCAGAGTCCCAATGCCTTTGTCTGCTTTTAAAAAAATACATGTTAGCTACAAGACTCAAAATATGGAGTTGTGCCAGATTTAGCTAGGCATTGGGGTAACATTTTTTCTGCCCTATACTTTTCTTAGAATCAGCTGTTGTTCCTTCTCATGTCTTCAACTGGAATGCAATGTACTCAGATGAGACTGCAGCCTTGTAGCAGTTCCTGCTTAATGTAACTTAGCAAACTTGTACTTAAGGACACATATTCGAAGTTGGACATTGCTGATATACCCGATCAGTGGTATCTGAAGCACAGAGAGACTGGTAGTTTGAAGAGGCGTTGTGGACACTAAATTCAGAGATATTTCTCTGAGTCTCAGGCTTCTTGTAGTGGTGGACCATGCTGGGAAGATTATTGCTATCATCCCTCCAACAATCTTGCCCAGGATGCCCAAGTAGCTGACTATGGAAAACATCCCATTATGCTGTTACAATGGCAAGCTATTTGTGATCTATTCAACAACACTGCTGATACTCTATTCCTGGGTCAGTTTCTACTACTTTGTAGTGTGTCTGGAACATTATTAAAGTTGCATACAGTAAGCTGTGTTTGCCTGTGTTGCAGACTTTACGGTCAGTGGCAGGTGAAGGAAGGTGACGTAATGATAGGCACACAGGTTGCCAGGTAAGACGTTCAGTTCCTGTTATCAGTGTGCATGGCAGATTTCAACAGGAATGTGCTGACACTCAAGACATCTGCAGCCTATGTTACTCATGCTTGACTTGTGTCTGCATACTTCTGCTTACTGACATTCTGCAATGACATTCTGACATTGTGTTTTTCCTCTAAGAACCTCTTTTGCTTTCTGGAGAGCATTTAGACCTGTGATAAAATCTGTATGTTGTTTATGGTGATAATGTCTTCAAAGGCAATTTTTACAAGTATAAAGGACCAACCATTGTATTTGCCACACATTTTGAACTTCACATTTTAAAACCTGATATGCTGGTGGCTGCATGTCTGCAACTATGCGTGCTATCTACTCCAGCTGAAAATACCTCCATATGACCAAGGATACAGCTCTAGCCAAAAGGTTGTATAACCTTAAATCCATCCTTTTCCCAAGCTTGTGGTAATGTAGCTACACAGATGTTTCCCTCTGTCGGCTTGTTCCTGCTGTGCTGCCTGTAAGTTGCTGCCTAGGAACATCTGTGGCATTTGACTACTGTGTTTCTCTGCAGAAACATTGAGGGCTGGGATAAATTAACAACCAAGTCTGATGAACAGAAGGTCAATTGTTTCTAATAATTCTAAGCTGCTTATCTACCCCTTTCCAACACAGTTTTCTTGTTAAGCTAAGAAAGTGGAATTTTCATTTGGCATAGAGACTGCTGATACGGATATCTCCCTGATTTTAGATACTGATTTTTATCTAGTTTCATTACCCCAAGAGGTTCCATCTTCAGGATCTTCAACTTGTAAATGAGGTGCAGATTGTCTGAGAACAGACAGCTTACCAGCAACTCCTTACTGTTCCATTCTGTAATCCCAGCATCCTCTTTCCTGCATTCTAACTCACAGAAGCCTGGTCTGATCTCAAACCAAACTAGTCAAAGAAACAGTTGGCACTTGTATGGGAAAATTTGGTTTATTGTGGGCGGGGCTGAATCTAAAATCATCTTGCCACTATCTCCCTAATGGTAAGAGGTTGTGGACATTTCAGGAAAGACACTTGTCACCTACAGCATCAGCAGGTACGGGATAAAAATCATGACATGAAATATTTATTTTCTGAATCACAGGAAGAATGGAAGAGCCAGTATTGATTGGTTTCAGGCAGGATGTGGTTTTGGTTTTGTTTGTTTTGTTTTTTTTTTTTTTTTTTTACTTTTTAAACAGGATTGTAGAAAGCAAAAATCCTGCTTTCACAGTGGGGGCCTTTGTCGTGGGTGAAAAGGGCTGGAGAACTCATTTTATCTCTGATGGGAAAGACCTACAACTCCTTCCTTCCAGTTGGCCAGAATCACTCCCCAAATCTCTAGCTCTTGGAACAGTTGGCATGCCAGGGTAAGTTTTGAGATAAAAAGGCAACTATCCCCTGGATTTTGCTGTGCGGGAGGTTTCTCGTTGTCTGTCTTGACCTTTGTCTTGTTCTTTCAGCATATTGCCTATTCACACTGTTGAAAAAGGTGTGCTTCTGGATGCTCTTGCCCTGTATAGGGCATAAAGTTTGGCCCATCCTCTAAATCAGAGAAGGCTTGTCTTGGAGATTATTGTGCCTCTCCTTGAGAAGCTGTAATAAGTCAGAAAGAGGATCCAGGAAGAGATGGAAAGAATCTAGTTCAGTCTGTGTTAACCTCAGTGAAAAGTCTCAAACTTCACTGGCACCTGGACTAGCCTGCTTTTACTGATTGGGCTCTTTTGCTATCACTGTATTTCTAGAATCAACCCCAAAATGCAAAAGATGGATGCTTTATCATGCAGCAATATAGATGTCCTTTAAATTGCACTGCAGCAGACAGAACTGCTGTGCGTTTGAATCTGTATTTACTATTGGAATCTTTCAGTCATCTACTTGTATTTCTTACCTCATTCTCTGTAGTTTTTATGGGAAATCAGGATTTAGTCAGTCCTAATGATATGGAAGGCTTTCAAAATTATTGTAAAATTGCATGTGGTGGAGAACTTCACAGATTTCATTTTACCATCAGTTAACATGCATGTGTTTTTTTCTAGGTGTCTTACAGAGGGATTCAGTTAGTTCTTTCAGTTGAGACCATGTGGCAAGCTCTAAGCTTGAATTTAGAAATGAGAAGAAGAGTTTAATGGGATTCTTGGCCAGTTGATGAGCTACTTTAGTGGTTCCTAGAGATTACTAGTGCACTGGTGAGACCTGAAGTACAGTTTCCAGTTTTGAGACCCTCACTAAAAGAAAGACTTTGAGGTGCTGGGTATATCCAGAGAAGGGCAACAGGGCTCATGGAGGACCTGGAGCACAGATCTGATGAGAAGCAGCTGAAGGAGCTGGACTTGTTTAGCATGGATAAAAGCAGGGTCAAGGAGATCTTACATTTCTGTACAACTACCTGAAGGAGGTTGTAGCCAAATGGGGGTCAGGTAACTAGTGGCAGGTCAACAGGAAATGATCTCAAGCTGCATTAGGGGATGTTCAGGTTGGACATCAGGAAGAATTTCTTCACAGAATAGGTTGTCAAGCATTGGAACAGGCTGTCCAGGGAAGTGGTGGATTCACTATGCCTGAAAGTGCTCAAGAAAGCACTGGATGTGGCAATTAGCACTAAGGTTTAGTTGGCAAGGTGGTAATTGGTCAAAGGTTGGACTCAGTGATCTTGGAGGTCTCTTCCAACCTTAACAATTCCGTGTTTCACCTAGCAGCCATATGAGTTAGCAGTGAGCCCATCAGTTCAGCAAGTTTTTCTCACCTGTTTTATCTTTTTCTGCCAGCTTTAATTTATGGTGACAAATTTAATCTAGTAGATACCAACTGGTAACTGACATCTGTCTATCTTGGATTTACTGTCTCTTCTAGTATGTAACTGAGTTGTCACAGAGTTATCTGTGTTTCTCCTTTTGACTAATGAGCACAATGAAAACTGTTTTCACCTTAGAGAGATTTCTGCCTCAATCTTCTCTTTCCCAGCAGTGTATCTGTGTTTTGTTTTTTTTCCTGGAATGGCTGTGAAAAAGCCAAATTAAGAAGGTTGGATTAAGTTTTGTATTTCACAATATAGGAAAACTTTATCTTGTTTTGGTAGTGACGATGTTTTGGTTCAGTGTGGTCATTTCTCTATATCTGTCATCTTTTATTCCTTTCTTTCCTTTTCTTTGCAGCCTCACTGCATATTTTGGTCTGCTGGAGGTGTGCAAGATGAAGCCAGGAGAGACAGTGCTGGTTAACGCTGCAGCTGGTGCTGTGGGCTCTGTGGTGGGGCAGCTTGCTAAAATTGGGGTGAGTCGCTTGAACTGCTCATACTTGCTGCTGGGAAGACATAGCTGTAAAACAGGGCAACAGGGCCATGAATGATCAATAGAAAAAGCATCCCTGAAGGCATGCCTACACTAGGGTCTTGAGATGGAAAAGCTCCTGAAGACACAGAAAATGTAGTTGGATGTTTCAGGAGCTCATATGCTGACAATAACCTTACTTTAAGGGTTAGGTCTTTACCCAGCACACTCTGAGTGTCAGCCTATGTTGTCAGGGGATACTTGTAAATGTTTTTCTCCTTTCCTTGCAGGGTTGCAAAGTGGTTGGCTGTGCTGGCTCAGATGACAAGGTTGCCTATCTGAAAAAAATAGGCTTTGATGAAGCCTTTAATTACAAGACTGTTGAATCTCTGGATGAAGCACTGCATAAAGCTTCTCCTGATGGCTACGACTGTTTCTTTGACAATGTAAGTTCAGAGAGAAGGCCTTACCTTGAACAGCTGTCATTTTCTTTAAACTGTAGCAGGAACTTGACATTGTAATTATCTAATTGGAGTCTACACCAGGATTTCAATATGGAGATCCATTTAATCAAGCAGTAGTCTCTGTAGGAGCTTACTGCTTTTCTGTTCCCTTCCCACACTTATTTCTGCAGCTGACTTAAGCAGTAACATAAAGAACAAAATCCAAAAGGCAAAGCTGGATTATTGGCAGTATTTGTGAATAGAGAGAGAGAAATTTTACTTCATTCTCTGAAAAGCATGGCACATTTTGGGGAGGTGACAGTCACAGTAACATGAAAGTGATCCAGTCCATTCCTGGTCCCGCCTTCGACCACAGGCAGTTCTCTGCTATTGCTGAAAAGGGAGTGAGTGTGGATGGCTCCACATCATGTGGTCATGGAGGCTGCATTGATACCTGTAAATAAACCAGTAGCAAGGCCCACTTGCAAAACTACTGGAGCAGCCCTCAGAAAGTTTCTGACATGTCCCAAATATAGCTGAAATTATTGAATGTCAGTTCATTTTCAAGATAAAGAACTAGCTCTGTCTCTTTTGATTTTCTACTACAGCTAACATATGCATTATACCTAATAATTTAATACCTGGCCACAGGGGTATTAAACTCCCTGGCTAGGTACCCGGTTTAAAAGAAGCCATCATCACCTCTTTAGCATGTCTTTCCTCCAGCAGTGCTTCTGCCAGTCCAGGGACTAAGGCCGTGGTGTTTTGCCTTTCTATGGCAATTGAAAAGAATCTTTGGTGTCAGGGCAAAGTGCTTGTCTCTGTGGCAGTAACTCCTGCCATTTTGTGTTAGCCTTCCAAATTTCATGTCCCATGCTGCTAAGGTCTTACATAGGTTTTATGGTCATGTCCATTCCCTTCATTCTCACTTCCAACTTTTGTGCTGAGCTCCCCACAGCAGTATATTTTCTCACAGCTTTTGACTATTAAAAGCTTCTTTTCACAGCATATCCCTGTTATGGAGATGAGAACCATAAAGTAAAAGGTTTACTTCACCATGATGTAAAGATAGAAAATTGCAGACTGGCGTGTGGGAAAAGCAGAGTTGGTGCTTCTTAGCACCCTTAGGAAGAGGGATCTATGTGCTAGTCCTGCCTGATTCTTCCAAACCAAGCTTCACAAAGCAGATTTGGAATTAAAACTGATTTCCTACATTCATAACTAATTTTTAGAAGAGTGAGATTGAGTCCTCATAGCACTGTGTAAATGCAAGGGTTTCTGCAGCCACCAAATCTTTGGGGTAGTTGAAGTTGCTTCCTCTGACAACCTGTTGGTGCAACAATCCAGTGTTGGCAGATTTTGGCAGTCAATGCTAAACACTGAATTGTCTCTAATGCTGCCCATGCTCTGGTTCTTGTAGGTGGGTGGAGAATTTGCCAGTGTTGCTATCAACCACATGAAGAAATATGGAAGGATTGCAGTCTGTGGTTCCATCTCTCAGTACAATGACTCTGTGCCTCAGAAAGGTGAGGGCCTTTATTGTGTCAAAATTGATTTTCTCTTTGGTGATGGCAAAAAGACATAATGGAAGTCTACTGTTTACTTCCTTGTGCCATTTAAGTGTATGTATGTGTATACGCTTGGGTAGCTGCTGCTGTGGGACACTGGGACCATGCTCCTTGTGTTGAGTACATGCACTCATCCTCCTTTGTGTGCATTATCTGGTGAACATCAGCTGATAGAAATGAATGACTGGCTAGAATACATAGAACAGGACTTCCACACGGCCCTATGCAGATACAGATCAGCAGAAGGCAGGTGTGGTGTCATGATGCCATTTATACAGTAGTACACACATGGTTCTCCCTCAGGTTTTTAGATGATGGAACTTAAGGTTTTTGTTGTTTCTTTTCCACAAGACTTCAGCTACTAATAAAACTGCTGAGAAATGTGAGTGAATGAATATTCATTTTCAATAGCATTAAATTTCCCCGATTTGTGTTCTAAAAGAAATAGGAGGACTGTATTCTCTCTGGTAGCTGACCAGCTTTGGACTCTCAGATCACTTAAAAAAAATGAAACAGGTTTTTGGTAATGAGGAATCTATCACACATTTTTGTGATTGAGGAAACTGTTTTTCTAGACTTTATAACTTAAATTTTGAGAGTTAGAGAGAGCATGAGAGCCTGTCAGGCTATCAAACAAGGTCTTAAAACAGTATTTTTGACATTCAGCTTAATTCCCTCAGGTGAAGCTGAGGCCATTTTATTTCTGAATGAAATTGCTTTCAGAATTCAAAGGTTTAGCTCCGTAGCTTTATGGATCAGGCCTTTGTCTCCTAGGTGACTGTCTGTCCATGAATCTTTGCTCTTTTGTGCTGGAAGTCCTTTTTGGAAGAGCTGTCTGTTGCTTCTGGCTGAAACAAAGTGATTCAGTGGTCTTTACTGGCTAAAAGCTCTCTTTGTGCGTTGGGACTTACACTGAATGAAACTGATATTGCAGGTGGCTTGCTGGTTCTTTTCTCTTGCAGGGCCTTACATGCAGATTCCCATGATTTTCAAAGAGCTTCAAATGGTAGGGTTTATTGTGAGCCAATGGAACAACCGCCAGAAGGAAGGTCTGCAGGCCCTGCTAAAGTGGGTTGTGGAGGTATGGAAGGAAGGAGCAGTTGTTTATAAGGTGTACTGACACTGCAGATTCCATCTCTGCAATAGGTCTCTTGTCATAGCTGTTTAGGTGAGGTCCCAGCATGACACTGTCCTTCTCCCTGACTTGATCCTTGAGACTCTTGGGGACACTGAAACCATAGTAAATATGCCTGATCCCTTCTATTTTGTCGAGACCTCTGATACCAGCTTGTAGACTCCAATATAATGCAGAATACATGTAGGCTTTGAAGAAGCATGCTTCCAGATTAATTCAAAACACTTACCTGGTAATGAAGATTTTAATATTTAGAGTAATTCCTGTATTTCGCATTCAGTCATTTGTAGTATGGGCCTGGATTTCCATTGCAGTATTGTGCTGAAAGTAGTGGAACGAATGAATGTTTTTATAGTAAAGGGACTTACCAGGGAATTTCTTATATTTTATTTTTCTAGGTGGTGGCTGAGTTAACTAACCAAGTTGGTTCATGGTTGTGAGAAGTTTGTCAGTGTGAACACTAAAGGCTAAGAGGCTCTAGCTTTTACAAACATGAAGATTTGGGATGGGTCAGGTTTTGATCATTTGATTTGTAATTCCATCCTTCTGAATGAGTAGAGACAGGCTGGGCATTGGGGAAATGATCCCCTACCTGTCAACTGTTTGGGGACCAAGTAGCAATAAATCTAACCTGATATGTTTTTACAGCATAAAAATTTACTTTTGCTTCCTGTTATGACTCTAGGTGGAAGGTTTTACAAAAAAAGCAGATCCTCACAAGAGCTAGCCTGGTTTTGCAGTTATCCTGGTGCATGCCAGCTTGCATGTTTCAAATGAATTATATATGCTAGAGAAAATTTTACTGCAATTTATTCAGTTTTGGTGGATGAAAATTCAGCAATTTCCTTTCTTTCTTTTGACAGGGAAAGGTGAAGTACAATGAACATGTCACTGAAGGATTTGAGAAGATGCCGATGGCTTTCATAGGCATGTTAAAGGGAGAAAATCTTGGAAAAGCTGTTGTAAAAGTGTGAAGATCGGGTGTTTCTGGGGGACTGGCACAGGGGAATGTGATTCTGTTAAATGCTTTTAATTCACTCATCAAATCATACGATCAGTATGTTTCAATCATTTTGCTGAATGTTTGGTGATCATAACTTCTGTTAATAATTTGGCTAATAAGTCTCAGTATATTCCAATTGATTTGCACTTGAAGAAATTGAGAATTGCTTCCTAGAGCTACATGAAACAAAGTGCCTTAAAATTGCTGAAAATCAGAACTGTAACAGATTTGATAGTAGCTTGAACCTTTCTATGAGCAGGCTTGTAGAAAGGAAAATCAATTAGAAAAGTTTTGCTAACTGATGGCACATTTAATTTTTACCTGTTGATTTGGCCCAGAACTTTACAAGGGGAATTTTTTAAACCCATATCAAGGAGCAGAGAACAAGCAAGCTAACAACGCTTAGGGATTCCAGCTTCCTCTAGCTGACTTTTTATTTTTCTTTTATTAAA
>VWZS01000741.1:3852-27398 GCA_013397075.1 Rhabdornis inornatus | reverse complement strand
TATGATGCTTGTATTGTATACTACATTGGCACTGTTTAGATACAGCATTGACAATAAATCTAATTGCAGTGGGAGACCAGTTAACTTATCTTTGGACAAGTCCCCCATGGCGTTCTTAGGATTTCGCTGGCCAATCATATTGCCCATCAGAGAAAATTGCAAGGGAGAGAGTATGTGTATGTGGCCGAAGACTCAACTATTTTCATTGCTGTTACAAGCTGGAAGGGAAAAGGCACTGAAGGCCCTCTGGCATCCATTGAGACATTAATTGTCAAGAGCTGTAAAGCAAGTGAGCCAAAGTGGATGCTTCTGAGGCACTAGGACCTTGAAAGCTAGCTTTGGTACTGTGATTGATTCTTACTCCATGTTTTGCAGTATACCTAAGCATACAGCATGAGATGAATTTTCCCTCAGAAAACCAATTAAAGACATAAAAAAAAAAAATTTTTAGCAGCTGAATTTCTGCCACAAACCATTTCTACTCTGTTCTATCTTACCCAAGAAATGGAAATATTTAAATGTTAAGTAGATGAGAGTGAAATAAATTTTCAAAAACCAGTTCTATCAAATATTTTTGCAAATAAACAAGGTTTATATTTTCAAAGTCCACATTTGTTGTTAAACCAAGAATCATCTGGAATAAATCTCCCTGAGCTGCTAAAGAGCACTAGAAAGTTTTAAAACATTAATTTACCCAAATTAAACATAGCATTTTCAGACTAGATTTATCAGCATGACGTAACAAAATCTCAAAACCAACATAATTCATAGGTAAGTCTTTCTTGGTAGCTCATCTTTTCTAGTTTCTAGTCATATCTTGTTATTTTCTTGATTCTTTCAGTTATTTATTTAAATATTAGGTCTGTGCCTGGTTGTAACATTCTTTTTTGCCTCCTGGTGCTTTTAGCTTACCCTCTTTGTTTTGTGCCTTGTTCTAATATAATCTTCTAGTTGTACCATAACATTACAAATGTATCTAATGTTTTTGTATTGTTTTTAATGACAAGAGAACAAACTTGTCATATTTTCACCTGGGTTGTCATAACAAGCAATGAAGTACCTCAGTATGAAGCTTTTGCTTGAAACTTTGAAACTTTTACTTGAAATCTAGTTTTCCTTTGACACTCTCTTTTCTAATCACTAGACCTGTTCAGTGTCCAATAGGAGCTAATGAAGTGCTAAAGACCGTTCTAGGGATGGAAGAAGTTGATATGGCAATAATGTTTACAACTTTTGTCCTTCTGCCACAGGGTTCTGCGAAAAATCCACTTAGTTCTTGAAATTTCCTACTAGGCAATTTCAAATTTATCAGCACTGCAATATGTCAACAATCCATTGTATAATCCTTTACTTTTGGCCTCACAACAGCTGATTGCTCTTTATTTCACAAAACAGAACTGTTCAATTTCTTGAGTACTGAAAGAACTTTATCTGGAGGTAGGACTTACAGATTAAAAATAAAATCAGCAAGAGAACAATATCTTCTCAGTATACCCCAGAATGATACAATAAAAACTCCTGACAGATTAGGAAAAAAAGCATATGTAGAATATCACAGAAGATGAGCTTAAAAATTACCAATATTATGTCGAGTAAAACAGTTTCTGAATGAGTACATATAAAAAAAAATATAAAATGAAAACAACAAAAAATACCTGTTCATCTACTGAAAATGGAGGAAATGAGGTGCTGCTGCAGCCCATGGACATCACTGGGAGTGCAGACACAGTCATTTTATGTGCATTTTATGTGTGTTTTATATATAAAATATATTAGCTTCAATAGTCAATAAAAATCATGCTTGGAATAGCAGATACCACATTACACATAGCAACTTCTTAAAGAAGCATGCTTTGTGATTCATTTCAATGACAGTGTAAAAAATGATTGTTATTGTCAGATATTAAGAGATGAATAAATGACTGAATTTGTCTTCTACTGACCTAGAAATCTCCTTAGCTGTTTCCTACTATATGTTGTTTCTTCAAATAATCCTGCAAAATAACACCGAATTGTAAAAAGTAAGGAAATTTGAGCAAGTATGGTAGCCAATGAAAAGAAAAGCTTTTCTTCAGCATGCATATGGAATCTTAATAGAAAGATTTTTTTTACATTTAGTGTTGGTTGTTGAAATAAAAATGCAAAAAAATAGCAAGTTTCTCTTTCAATGTTTTTACTAAACAACTATTATTTTTACAGAAACACCTTCCCCCTCCTCCTCAACAACCACCCAACCACCCAACCAACCAATCAACCAACCAATCAAAAACCAAAACCAAAACTCCAAACCTGGTGGAAATTAAATCTTGCTTTAACTGGCAGAATTTCAAGATTCATATGTGTTTAGTTCAACAGGGACAAGGTGCATAGGCATGGGTGATTATTTACGCAGAAATTTGGCTAATATTAGGTATGATTTTAGCTGATAACTAAGTGGAAATACTACACAATGCATTATTGGTATTTTGCCATTTTCAGTGTGCTATAAGTATGGGCTGTTGACAAACAGGATATCATAAAAACAGTACTCCCTTATACAGGGAGCCAAAAAAACATTACAAATCTGAGGGCTGCACTGCACCACTAAATCCAAAACAAAGTGTAGTAAAGCTTGTGTGTTGTTTTGAACAGCCTGGGTTTTGGTAGTGGAGGGGAGAGGGGAGAGACAGAGGTGGCTTCTGTAAGAAGCTGGTGGAAGCTTCCACCATGTCTGGCACAGCCAATGGCTGGTGGCTCAGAAGATGGACATGTTGCTGGCCAAAACTGAGCCAATGAGACAGGTTGGTAATATCTCTGTGATAACATATTTCAGGAGAAAATCAAAACAAAGTGGGGCACACAGAGCTGTTGTTTCTAGTCAGAGAAGAGGAGAAGCTGAGAACATGTGAGGGAAACAACATGGAGACACCATGAGACCTCCAGAGAAGGAGGGGCAGGAGGTGCTCCAGGCACTGGAGCAGAGATTCCCCTGCAGCCCATGGTACAGACAGACCATGGTGAAACAGCTGTGTCCCTGCAACCCATGGGGATCCATGGGGATGCAGACATCCACCCACAGCCCATGGGGATCCATGGGGGATGCAGAGATCCACCCACAGCCCATGGAGGAGCCCCATGCTGGAGCAGGTGGATGCCTGGAGGATGCTGTGAGCCAGTGGGAGACCTGTGGAGAGAGGTGCCCTTGCTTCCAGGCTGGAGCAGCCTGTCCTTGGAGGACTGCACCCCAAGGATGAGTGACCCACAGCCCAGCAGTTTTGGGAGGACTGTCTGCCCGTGCAAGGGACTCACATTGCAGCGGTTTTGGGAGGACTGCCTCTCCTGAGATTGGAGCCACACTGGAGAAGTTCATGGACAGCTGTGCACCATGGTGTAGCAGTGGAAGGACTCCTCTCCCTGAGCAGTGGAAGAAAACCTCAGGCGATGGACTGACCAAAGACCCATGCCCTGTCTCCCTCCATTCCCTTCCATGTTGGGGGAATGGAGGGAGGGGTTGGTGGAAGAAAAGTTGTTTTTAAGGGCTGAGTTTACTTCTCATTATCCTCCTCCGATTTTGTTAGTAATAAACTAATTTTGTACCTCTAAGTGAGCCTGTTTTTCCATTGGGGTGTTTTCTCCTAGTCCTTACCTCAACTCATGAAGCCTTCTTTTAATTTTTGTTTTTTTCTCCTGTGCCCAGCTGTGGCAGGAGAGGGTGGATGAGCGACTTCTGTGGCTGCCTGGTGTTGGGCCAGTGTCAAACCACAACTGCTTGTAAAACAGAAAGATTGAAAAGGAGTGAAAAATATGTATTTCCTCTTCCAAAATTTGAGATTTTAAATCTCTTCCTGGAATCTGTTATGCTTCAGCCCTTTACTTCTCTGTCTATAACTGAATGAAACTTTCAGGAAACATTTTGAATACCCGTGTCATACTGCTTCCAGACCACTGGAGCCTATTGCAAATAACTCATATTATGTGTTCTCTAAAGAAAAGCGTTTTCAATATGTATTTCCTATGCACTAAACCTTTCTATCTCCACAAAATAAGCAGTAGAAAAAGGAGGCTTTTATGACCATCTTACATAGGACTC
Organism: Rhabdornis inornatus; assembly: GCA_013397075.1. NCBI lineage: Eukaryota > Metazoa > Chordata > Aves > Passeriformes > Rhabdornithidae > Rhabdornis > Rhabdornis inornatus. Next base: position 23,329 of record VWZS01000741.1, on the reverse strand, counting down.
GGGTGGGGAAAAAGGAAATAAACTAAAAATATTTCATGAAGAATTGCAATGGAACAGAGAAGTGTCTTCTCCAAAGCTACAGTTGAGCAGCTTAGCAAAATCTGCCTTCTGAGTTTTCTTGGAGGCAAACTATATGAGTGGCATTCATGGAAATATTTCAGACTATTTTTGTTACCTAGAACATACCTTGTCTCAAAGTTTGGATCAACCACATTCCTTTGGAAGTGAGTACATCATAATACAAAGGAGCCCCATTGTTGTGCTGAGCATGGACCTATTACCTGGTGCAGTAGCAACCCACATACCCAGGTGAGATATTTCTGTGTTTTATCCTCAAGTGCACAAAGGAGGCAGCTGGGAGGTAGCACACAAAAGCCTAACTCTCTGATCATCTAAGCTTTACACTGTTTATACATTTTAACAAAGGCATCAACATTCATTGGTCACAGTTCCCCCAGCTTTTTCATCAGTTAGTTCTCAATCCCCTATTTGCTCATTATAGCTCTCATTTCTCACGCTAATTAGTCCTCAGGCGTAGTTCTCCCCCTCTGACTCTGAGGTCTGTCTGGAGGAGGTGGTCACTGAGTTGGTGGTCGTGATCTCCCCCTGACGGAATTACCTCTCCCCCAGTTACTGCTCAGTCCTGACTTCATTCCTGGTGGCTCTCTCTCACACAGCCCATTCATCTTGAGAGTCTTCCCTTGTCCTTGGACAAGTGTTATCTAAGAATACAGCATTCACACTGAAGTTGCTTAATCGTAATTGTCCAGCTATAGCTACTGATTAACAACAATAAACAGAAAAATTTCTACGTTTGACTCAAATCTTGAGGGGTTCATATTTTGAGGAGATAATTCCACTGTGGAGGAAATTCTTGAAAAAATACATAAAACTATATTTCTTCCCAAGAAAGACCATGCACACCATAAGAGAATAGTGCAAGCTTCTGCTTGCATTAAGATTAATCTCTTATCAAAACTGCTTCCACATTGGCATTTAAGTTTTCACTATTGTACGACAGTCTGTTCAACAACATTTGTTTTATCATGGCACAACTCTGCTGTCTGCTGAAATGTTGTTACTGATTTTAAATTAAAGAATAGAAGATTAATTTGATTTTTACAATGAAAAGTAGTCTGTTTATCTGCAGGTGTATTTTCTTTCAGGTGATGGAAAGAAGTTTCCTAATATGGAAGTAAGAAAATAACTGCGAATACAAATGAAGTTAGGAATATATTAATATATATTTTCATGATAAAGCTGTTATGATTGCATATTGATTCCAAAAAACAAAACCCTATTTTTTGAGCTTTTACATAATATTTTTTATCTACTTGTCATACACTAATATTTTATAGATACAGAATTTTAAAAAATATTATTAATACTGGTGCCATATAAATTTCTCAGCATCTTACTTGATTATTTCTAGTTGTACATTTCTCCTCTGTGTTTGATGCAATACAGGTGGTATAGCAGCTTACTCACATATTTCTATGTATGTATATGCATATAGCCAAATTAGTGAAGAACTGTCTTCTGTAGTAGGATTATTCTAATTATACCTGTTGCAGTTTTAAAATAACCACAACATTGTTCAATAAACAAAGTAGTTTAAACCTCATTCAGAAATCCCTGTGCTATTCTGTTGATGCAAGAACTATTGTTTCACCTGTAGAAAAGCCTGGCGCATTTCTCCTTTTTCTCTGCTCAGAAAATAAATTCAAGGTCTTTCAGTCTTATCTTGTTAGGAAAAGTAGGTTAATTACAAAATTGGTAAAGATTTTCAGCATCACCCACATAATTTTAAGTCCAGCTTTCTTTTGTGGTGTACAAAGTACACCACAAAGTACAGTACAAAGAGCCTAATAGTGATGTATATCAATATAACCTGATATAAGTCAACTACATAAATTTTCCTCCAAGGGAGATTAAACCTGAAGAGGCAATCTGTTCCACACAGAGGTGTCATTGTTTCTTTTCTGACGACAGCAACCGTGTCATTCTGACCTTTAAAAAATTCTGAATGCTATGAAAACTATCTTTTATCAGAGTAAAGAGCTCATGAAAATATTTCATTTTATATATCTGACAGATGGCCTGACATTATAAGTGGAAAAGAAAAAAAATTCTCCAAAACTATGAATCTGATTTTTATCTTCATTTGATTGTGAATACAGATGATAGGATAGTATTTTTGGATTTCTGTGGTCTGTTTAAAAGCAAATGGTGTGCTGACTCTCTTTTTAACCTTAAAAAAATCCGAAAAGAAAATTAGTTTTTTACCATTTCATGCTAGAACACTGTTATTAAAAAAAAAAAAAAAAAAAAAAAAAAAAAAGTCTTAAAAACAGTGGTTTAAATTCTGTGGTACCAGGTTAGGTTGTCTTTATTCTCTTTTTAATCAGCAGTTCTTGGATGAAAAACAGTTTTTTAAAAAAGTAATGTACTGTAGTCTGTTTCTACAGTATATCTGTACTGTATGAGTGTTTTCTAGTACACCATTGAATAACTGTTATCCCCAGAAATCCATGTGTTTTACTTCAAAGCAGTGCTGCAGTTGTCCAAGAATTTGCTCATTTTTGGCTGTATCTGGAACTACATATTTTAATTGAGCAAACATACCTTACTACACTGAGAAGGAAGAAAGCCTCATGCTCTGGTGAACAGAATTTGGAGACTTTAAGGGTGGGGCTTCAGGAAAAATGAACCACAGTCACCACAAAACACTGCAGTGTGAATGCAAATAGTGAATTTTGATATTTTCTCTTAGTGAATGGATTGATCATTGTCTAACTAGTAACTGAATAAATATGAACAATTGAGAGACTCCTGGACTTGCTGTAAGGAATATAGAGCCTTTGTCAATTGTCCATCTCCTGCCATATCTGTAATGTCATGTAGAGATATCCATTTCCATGAGATACTTAAGCCAGATACCCAAATCTAAACACTGGCATAGATTTATTCTTTCTGGCTCTCAATCTGTTATATCTAATATTCTTGCAAAATTGATGGTAATGCTCAGTACTAGGAGATGAACAAGGCTACTTTCTTTTGAGATATAAACCCACTAAACCTTCACTTTTCTCTCTCTGTATCCTGTTGAACACATTGAGACAATAGTCCCTTTGCCTCAAGAAAAAGCAAAAGGAAAACTTTCACCTGATCACTCATATTTCCTAACTGCAGTGAAACAAAAAGCTTTTAAGAAAAAGTCTCTAAAATTGAACTGGGAATTCCTTGTCTGACAGAGATGAAAAGGCTTTTTAGTAACTTAAAGAAGCAAATGTAATTTGCTTGCCTTTTATAGGCTAGGGAAGCAAGGTTTAATTTACATAATAATTCATTTCCACTAGTCATACACAAAAATCAGGACTATATTCCTTTCCTTTTTTCAGTAGTATTCAATCTTTTAAGTTTTTGCTACCTCACATGATCATTTACAGCTGAGCAAAGCACATGTGAGTTCTGCTGCTCCAATTTGCTATTTTCTATTCCAAGTCCTCTCTCCAAGAGCAAATTACATATGAATATGAAACCATAGAAAAAGCACTAGATTGCCACTTTGGAAAAAAATATATTACATAGAGTGAAGTAGCACAAGATTTTCCACAGTCTTTAAGGCCCACTTTCAGCTTATGCCTTTAAGGTCCACTTGTACGTGTGTGAGAGGTGCTTCAATTTTATGACGTTGAATTTTTTAACGGAACATACATACAACAATCAAATCTAATCTAAAACTGAAGAAGAATTCTTTTTTCTTCAAGCACTTCAACAGGCTTTGGCTGCAACACCCTTATAGTTTCTGTATACCACCTATTAATTTTTGTCTATTTCTAAAATAGCTAACATCCACTCCAACATTTTGCTTCCTCTTTGCCATCATTTTACAGGATTAAAATTTCAAAAGTTCCACTAAATTTCAAGCTAATATCTTCATGTGTCATTGTCACATGACAATAACACTTACAATTAAACACAATTTTAAACCTACGCGGAGAACATTTTTGCCTATATATGTAAGATCTCTTTAGAAGGTTCTTAATTACTGCAATATCATAACTTGGAAGATAAGGCCTGGTGTATCCTGTTTAATCCTTACACCTGAAAGTTTTGTCCATATGCCTGCTAATTACAGAGGGGTTCTACATGGTTAATGTCTATCTCATGTCTCAATTACTATCTTACCTGTATTCTTCTTCTGCCTTCCCAGTCTTATCTCTCATGCAATGAAAAAGATACACATATTGATTTCCTCTGAGAACATCCAGAAAAATATTCTGAAAAATAGCGAAAATAATATATTACAGCAGCTCCTGCTAACACTTTCCAAGCCAAAGAATACTGACAGATGTAAAGAAAGGAATATCAGAAGGGTATGGTGACAAAATTGTTTTCGTAGCTCTTTGAGAAAGACATACTAACAGAGGAGTGATGTGTTAATGTGATATAGTTAAAACTATGTCACTTTTTATTGACAGTGACATATCCTTCTAGAATAAATTATATATATTATTATAAGCTGAAAAAACTGGGAGGGGCATTCATAGAATCAAAGGACAAGAGAATGGTTGAGGATGGAAGGGACCACTGGAGGCCACCTGATCCAGTGTCTGCTCAAGCACGGCCACCCGGAGCCATATCCAGACAGCTTTCGAATAATTTCAGGGATGGAGACTCCATAGCCTCTGTGACAAAAACTGTGCCAGTACTCAGTCACCCTGACAGTATGAAGTTCTGCTTCATATTCTGAAGTAGCCTCCTGTGTTTCAGGAGAATTATGCCTCTTCTTATGTTTGATCACAGTAAAACTCAAGGAATTTTATAAAGCAAAATTTCAGATGTAGAATTAACCTTGCTCCTTCCCTTGCTACCTTTTAATTTCTATCAAATATGGAATGAATATAGGTAAAGTTTGCTGCATGGGAAAAAGCTGCAGATGACGCACTTTCTCTTTAGTGATAAGTTCATTTTTATTTTTTGATTATTTGGGTTTGACATGTAGCAGTTTCATCAATGCAAGTTTCATATTAGATCAGAATATAGAATAAAAAATAAAAATTAAAATGGGCCTAGAACATTCTATCAGTGATATTATGTAGTGATCCACTTGGGGGAGATGATGAGTTGCTTGTATGACAGTGGTGTGTAACACTGTATAAGTATTAATTAAGAGAAAGCAATTTGCTTGCAGCTTGGGTTGCAAAAGAAAATATCTTCCAAACCTACATTTCTGTGACCTTTCTGTGGTGCACCTGCATGAGCTTATACTACAAATAGAAATTAAGAAAAAACAATCCTTGGGACTTTTTTTGAAATCCATTTGGGATACAAAGAGGGAAAATCTCAGCTCATGAAAAATTTCCTTGATTGTATAGTACCACTGGTATTTGCCATGATATAAGTACTTAAGTGCCTGCCTATCTACAGCTTCTAGTACAGTAAAATTCTCAGTGGTCAGATGCCCAGTTGGCATTTTTCGGTCCACTTCGCTGGTACTGGGCTAGTGTATGGCAAGTAATGCTTCAAGCAGCCTTGCCTTTTCATGGTTGTAACAGTAAATAGCTTATTTTAGTAGAAACACTAATCTGCAAATGCTTAGCTAGCAATATACCTGGAATTTTAATTCTTCTGTTTCAGAATGATAGGTATCAAGACACAGTCTCTAGAAGTCCGTATTTTTCAAAGTTCTAGAGAGTTGTTACCACAGTGATGAACCAGATTTTCTCTTCAGTCTGAATACTATGAGTGGCTTTGAAGGCACTAAGGAAATGTAAATAGTGGTGCTTTAGAACCAGATATTTGAAACTACCCTCAAGTCTTATAAGAGGAGTTATTTGTGTACCTCTGCAAGAAATATCATTAGAAACACAAGGCAAAATGCTAAGGCATCTTGAATAGGGAAGAAAGAGCCCTGAGTTTCAGATTCAAGTTGCAGCATATATTGTTTTAATCTTATGCAAGAAACCTGCTCCTATAGTTTAAATTGACACCACAACAACTGAGCCCAGCATTTCAAATTTACATCCAAATATTATAAAAAGTCACAGTAGGGGTGTGTCACTGACATTAGATTCAGGCTTACTCTCTTGAGAAGGCTAAAATTTTAAAACTGCTATGATCAGATTTGCTTTCTCTGATTTACTCTAGCAATACACTTACTGCAAATGTTTACTCATTTAAAGAAAGTGTAAATGGTAGACAGGCATTTTTGTCATCAAACCATCTGAGTAAGCTGTTGCTACCTCTGAGTTGAAGTAATGTGCTTCCTAGTAGGATAATGGTTAAAGATATTAAGTCCACAACCAAGAAAAGAAAAGAAAAACATCCCAGCCTCTGCTTATACAGTGTTTCAATAAGATCATATAATAGCCAAGCAAGTATAAAAATGTATATGCATTAAGTCACAGAAATGTGATCTAAATTCCAACAAAATTTGTGTTCTTCACCACGCTTGTACAATCATCATTCCTCCATGTTTTGTTACAAATTCTGGTGCACTGTTCTTTATTATTTTTTTTCCTCTGTTCAATAGTAAAGCCTAAGATATATATTTCATAAGTAAAACCCAAAAGTTATCTTTCTTATCTTATGAAGTTAACAGATCCTGGATCAATAGCTTTTGTTTCAAATTTTACTGCATTTCAAATGTATTTGTATCTATTTTTGTATATAAAATACCCCCCACCATGTATTCTATCCTCATACTATACTATACAATTACATACTCAATATGTAAATGCAGTTAGCTGTAATTAAAATAAAGATTATTAAAATTTGGGCTTGTAAGAATATACTGTGATGACCTGACTGAAGGTATTCTCCCACATCAATCTTTACCTCAATTCTGTGGGCTTAAAGCAGCAGCAATATTTCCCTGACATGTAATTTTTCAGTGTTCAGGCATTAGATTGCTGAATGCTTTCCTGGTACAGAAGAATCCACAAAGCTAAGGAAATGATGGAAGAAAGGTGTTTTGGGTTTTTTTCTTAGGCTGTGCGAAAAGAAAACTAGAAATATTTAATGGACTGAATAAAGCATCCTATTAACTAGTATGAAACAGTTCATTCCTCTCTCTTGTTAACAACAGAGCTGTTGCAACATTGCTGGAGAACTAGAGATGTTAATTTTCTGATCTTTTATGTTTGGACCAATTTAACTTGTTCTCAGAAAACCATGGGGGTGAAATGATCAGATTCTGCCACACAGAAACTGGTGATGTACCTCTTGGCCTGCAGGTCTACAGATACATGAAGAGGTTTGACGTAAAGTTGGCTCATCATAAGGACAGGGAAGAGGTGCAGGCAAATCCACTTCCAGTACGACAGCCTCTTGGAAAAGGGGCAGCACTCTACAGTGATTTCTTCTATTTGGTTTCTTTTACCTTCCTGGAAGAGTAGATCTTCTATTCATAGAGTGATGACAAGAGTTAAATTAGTCTATAAATTTTGTGCTTCTTATGGGCCTAATGAGGAATTTCTACTTTCTCTGATTGAAAATCAAAATAAAACTTTAAAAAACAATGGGACACAGAGAAAATATTGGTTCACTGTAAGAAGCACTATATGCACAAATAATATTTGAACTAATATTTAATACCTTATCATTATATATTATATATTATATATCTGAATATGTAGATATATAATATATGTAGATATATAATAATAATATGAACTATATATACAACATAAAATGAATCCAATCAAATACATCCAACTCCATTTAGACATATAAATGCAAACACTTATGCATACTGATTTGAAAATGCAGGGCTTAAGGAAGTGAATAATATATTTTACTGAGTATTTTCGCTGTAGTTTATATATACAGAAATATGAAGTCAAATCATACAGACATATAATTGCCCCCAAACCTTGTGCCTTAGTCACTACATAAAGATTAAGTCATTTGATCATTCTGGTCTATACTCTTTTTTTTTTTTCCTAATACAAAGAAATATAATTTATATTATCATAGTTGATGACAAGGGATAGAGAACCTGTGAAGTTTCCATCAACACCAGAGAAACAAGTAATGAAAACCTTTTCAAAGGTTAATCAAGATTTATGATGATTTTGTGTAAGCATGCTACTATTAATTCCTAAGCAGCATCTTCATATCTTCATAATAAGTGTGAGAAGCAGGGTATACAGACACATCCTGTGAAAGGCTTCTGTTGGAAACCCCTCTTTTAATCCCCTCTCCTCTGTTCCAGATAATTATGATTGGCAGACCGCTTTTTCTGATTTCTTTATATACCTCAGAAGAGGGAATGCTGGAAATTCTGGGTGTCCTCCAGAGCTGTGTATTTATATGCTCTTGGCTTTCAGTGTCACGGGGTGATGACTCAAGGTATAAAGTGATGGAGAATCAAGATCAAGTGTCTAGAAGATGTGTAGATGATGGTGCAATCAGCCCACATTTGTAAGATCACACAATTTCATTTCAAGTGGATATTTGACAAGCTATGGAATTAATAACAATCTGACTAGCAAACTTCAGAGTGAAATTTCACGTCTTTCCTAAACAATGTGACTTAACACTCTTAGATGAAAAAATGAAAAAGAATACCAGAAAATTAATACTATTGTTCACATTTGATTAAAGATAAAACAAGAGAGGAGAAGTGAAAAGAAAATCTTTTGATTTTTTTTAATCTGCTAGTGTCTGATTAAGTGATCAAATGGTAGAATTTAAAATTAAAGCAACATGAGTTTCACAAGAAACACTTAATCCATATCAAAAGTTCTCATATTGTTCTTAACAGCTTTACTTCATGAAGAGGAAATATCTTCAGGGCATCACTTAATGACAAGGCTTGTGAAAGAGTGGTAAATGAATAGAGATGGACTAGAACTAGCATGTGTTTCTCACAGGTGGTTTAATAGCATGTTTTTTTCTGCCACAGGATGTAGAGTCAAGTTGCTGCTCCAGAAACACCCTCTGAAGAATGTCTTGAGACAAATATGTTCTGAATTGTTCGCTATAGTGTCAGGGAAGTACTGGAGCCATGAGTCTTTTTATGTTGAAGCTGTTGGACCAAATACAGTCCATAAAAAATACTGACAATCAAGACTCTCAGTGAAATATTTTTCCCGTAACTTTTGCTAGTTGTTATAATAGCCATGTGAAATGACTGGGTCTCCTACCTTTAGCAGTTTACGGCAAGCTGGTTCTCTCTGGGGTCTTCTAAATAATTACTCTGTATGGAATGGAAATTTTGGAAACACCTACACTAATTTTGTCTTACAAAAGAGCCGTAATTACCAGAATTAGATTTTTTAACTATTGCTACCACCTGCCATGCCTCCCCTCTCATCTGGCACTGAGCAAGATATAGAGCTGAATTAGACTGTTGGAGACTGGATGGTCAAGGAGGAAATGGGTGTAAATATACATTCCCATCACACTGCCATTCCTCCTCAGCTTTATAATATAATAGCACAAGCCATCTTTAAGGGGCTTCTACTGACTCTAATAGGAGTATCCAATACTATCGCTGTTAAAAAAATCCAACCTCCAGCAGACGCAGGTCTGCATCAGTTAATTTTGCAAGGTGTGCTATGTGCTTTGAGACAAGATAGGGAAGAATGAAGCTTTGCTAGCTGTCTGTATATTGCCTCTGCCATTATGTGGCTGTGTAAAAAGTGTGTGCATATGTGTGCAAAGATTAAGACAGGCTGCCATAGTTAATTTTTATGGCTAATAACATGATTCTGACATTTTTGAATAGAGTATTGTAAGACTTGCCTTTTAGCCTGAAGGAGGTAATGATGTTGTATGAGTGACATCTTGACTACTGTCTTAATTACAAAGAAAATGGAGCTGCAATACTATACTGTTTCATTGGGAAAGCTGAATGGGTGCCAGTGTGGGATGACAGTACAGAAGAATATATTATCAGTGATCATAGCAGTGCTTGTCCTTTTCAGGGAATTTACAAGGAAAGGATGGTTTAACATAAGTTATTCTTCTATTTAACTGCATGCAAAGCAGAAATTTTCCCATATATTGTACTTTCCTGTGCATTTCAGTGCTTACTATGTATTCCAAAAGACTCAAATGTTCCTTCAGTTTTGGTTTATAACATTTGGTTTGAGTCACATAAGCTGTAGCTCAGCCTTATTAGCAAAGAAGAAAAGATCAGTAATTATTCATTCAGAAACACATAGTATTTCAGTTTTCACATTGCTTAAAATCTTGAAAATGTTTTAATTCCTGTGGGACAAAAATTCATTCTAGCTTGCAGAACATATCCATCAGTGGAATATAAGTAATTAGGCTTTGTGCGTCTCAGTGTCTGTTGCAGCAGTTAGGATTTTTTGTTGCATTTTCAGAATAAATAATCGCCACAAGTATCAGAGTGAAAATAATTGGAACAAGGAGATTGTGGACAGTTCAATATTTAACTTTGTGATACGTTAGTGCATGGATTTGCCTCTGAGATGTCAGGTAGGGCAGGACAGGGATGTCGGGATAGGAGAGTTGATGTGTGGAGTTACCGGGCACCAATGCCAGCCCAGGTTAGTTCATTGTTGCACAGCTTTGTGTAAGTCTCCCTGAACCCTCTGATCAGGTGGTTCCCATTAAAGCAGTTGCTATAAAAATGTTCCTATAACTTGCAGCTCAAGTCATGGGCTACAACAACTTAGAATCACAGAATGGTGAGATGTTGGAAGGCACCTTAAAGATCATCTAGTTCCAACCCTCCTTGTCATACACAGGGATACTCCTCACTAGACCAGACTGGTCAAGGTCTTATCCAGCCAGGCCTTAAACACTGACTTAAAGGCATATTTATTATCATTAATTTTAACCTTTGGGCCAGACCATCATGTTTGACAATGCAATTAATTCTTCCCCTTCTCCCTAACTTGGCTGCCACCACGGGATTCCTGCTACAGTCCACCACAAACTTCCATGGTCTTCAGGGGGACAGCCTGCCTCACCATGGTATTCATCATGGGCTGCAGGAGAATGTCTTCTTTCCCTGCTCCACTCTGGAGTCCTCCCCACATAAGACAGTCCTTCTTGAACTTCTTCATAGGCTGCAGTTATTCATTAATTGCTCTAGTGTGAGTCCCTTCCTTGGGGCCAAGTCCCTCAGGAACAGACTGCTCCAGCATGGGATCCCGTGGTGTGACAAGTCCTGCCAGTAAACCTGTTCCAGCAGGGCTTCTTTCTCCAGAGGTCTACAGGCCCTGCCAGCAGCTTGCTCCATTGCAGGCTCCCCAGTTCACAGCCCCCCTCAACTGCATCCATCTGCTCCAGTGCGGGTCCTCCACGGGCTGTAGGTGAATATGTGTTCCACCGTGGGCTTATCCAAGGGACTCAAGTGGCTCAAATTCACACTGGAATTGCAGGCTGTTGAGTACTGCAGCTCAGGGACAGCAGCACGGGTACAGCAGCCATGCCCTGGCCAGCTGCCAGCCCAGGCAGGTTGCCGTGGCTGTTATCAGAGCTTTCCCAGGCACAGCAGAGGGAGGTGATCAGTGGCACAGCGCTGCAGTGACTGGAGACAGCAGAATGCAACTGCTAACAAGCACGAGAGTCCAATGTACAGCCAGGCAAGTGAGCCCCATGGCAAGCACAGGAGCTTGCTGATTTACTGCTAAACAGCAATAACAGACATAAATTCAATCTAGAACACCCCAAGCAAACCTGCCATTATCTTCAAGCTGTAAGCTCCACACTGGGTGCCAAAAATTATTGCTCTCTGCAAAATAAAAAACATGGCCCCACAGTAGGTATTAGACATGAGTTTGGTTTTGAACATTCATATGGGAATCTGAAAATGTAGTGAACAAAACAAAAATAGACCAGTTAATTTTTGCCTAATTAGTTTTGATAATCTCTTTATCCTACTGTTATATCTTTGACATCCAGAGACAGTAATTTCTCTTTCCTACTCTTTTGTCTCTATAGATTTTAGTGTCTCTTGTAGGTACTGTCTTTTACACAGTTTCTTTTACATATACTTTCTTTAATAAGTTTATGGCACTAATAGTCTGTGTTCCTCTGAGTATCTTTTATCAGTATCTGAGTATATTTTATCAGTATCTGTTCTTAATACCTCCTATTACATATATATAGAGGGTGAAGAGAGAGTAGATCATTAACCATCATTCATCTTGTCCATTAAGTAGAATATACCTGAGAAAGGTATATAGGGCACACAGGTCACACAGGTGTTGGCTAAATAACTTTCCACAACTTGCACAAAACTGATAACCAAGAGTAGACCAATATTTAACATCTCAGTCCTCTTTAGCATTTGATTTGTGTATCAGGATTATGATGCTTTGCTTCTCTGGTACAGGGCATAAGAAACCATGGAAATACAGCAGCCAGAGAGTGCCTTTGGGATAACATACTTATCACCCAGCTTGTGACTGCCAAACCTCTGAAAACTTTTGGCTTTTGTTTTTACCATCAAATTTTGTCTTTTAGTACTGCTGAGGAACATTAATTTATGCTGTTGATTAAATTATTTCTTCATGGAAGTTGGAAGTTACCATGACAGTTTTTGTTCCTGTCCGTTTCATTAGAACACTAACTAACTAGAACACCAATAGCCACCAAAGGTTTTTTCTGGGATTATTTCTAAGAACTTACTGCATTATTTTGACAACAAGCTCTGGTCTCAAATGAAGTGTTCCTTCCTTTTGAAGTGCATGTTTCTCTTCTGCTGTATCAGGCCTTTATATCTGCTCACACTTTTCATCTGAAAAGATCTCCAATATATTTAAATATTCGTTTCTTATAGATCTTGGTTGCAATGAATTCCTCCCCTTGCTCCTAGCTTGGAGGTAGGACCATAACTTACAGTTATGACCATAAAGATAGGACTATAACTTAAACATAAAGTTCGCAAAGCCATTTTTACTAACAGAAAATCATTACAAGACAACTTGTAAAGCAGACCACTAGAAAGTTATCTTACTGTCTCTTGTTGTCTTGCCAGATATTTATTGCTTAGCTACAAAATTTTAGCAACTTTACATCAGCCTTGTCCTGATGAAGTCAGATCATCTCAGTTCCCTTTGCTTCCACTAATGGAGGCACTGGACTTCATTAATCTTTCTTACTGTATTATACCACTGAACCAGCACCTTATTTTTTGAACACTAACCTCTCAAGGCACAGGGATTCAAACAGACATAAAAAGATGAAGAGAAAACATTGACTTTATTCTGTTCAAACCAAGTAGTACCTGATTTTCTGCCTTTGGGGAATGTGGTTTTGGTCTGGAAGCACAATGCCAAGTTTTCAGTCTTCAGATGTTAGAAAGTACATTGCAAGCATCTTCTTCCAGCAGACAAAATATTTTCCTTAAAAGAGAAATTCCATCAATATGGAAAATTATCTCCTTATTCAAAACAAACCTTGTTGCTTGTCTCTCTTCTATACTTTTCAGCTCCTACTTGTATCTTTCAGATCCATTGCTTTTGATATATTTAACTATCATGATCAGTTATGAACTATATAGCAAATAGCACCTGTTGAAGATGAGGTCCCCCCACACAGGGAATGCTACCTGGACACACATACATATTTCTTTCTGAATAAAAAAATGTANTTCTTGTTTTGTTTGATTTGGTTTGTGGATTGTTTTCGTCTGTTTTTTTGCTTGTTTGCTTAAGAGAATTTGTGCAGTTTCCTTCTCCCAGAAGTCTTCTAAATTGTAACATTTATATGACTCCATTCTATAATTCTTTTCTCCTGCTTGCTCTTAGTACTTGCTGAACTTTACATCCTGCAAATGAATTAGTATAGTACAATGTACATAGCACGTTTACTTGTATCCCTGTTTTGTTACAGGCCCCTGTAAAACTTGCTCTCTACAGTTACCTGAAAGAAAGCTGCAGGAAGGATGGGAGGACTGAGCCTCAAGATGTGCCAGGAGGGTTCAGTTTGGTCATCTGAAGGAATTTCTTTACAGAAAGGGTTGTTAAACATTTGTATGTTCAGGGAGGTTGTGGAGTACTATGCCTGCAGGTGTTTAAGATGTAACTGGACATGGCACTTAGTGCCACAATTTAATTGACAAGGTGGTGATCTGTCAGAAGTTAGACTTGATGATCTCAGGTGCCTTTTCCAACCTATATGGTCCTGTGATTTCATGATTCTGTGGTTGTATGATCTTAAAAATCTCTAAAGCTCAGTTTGAAACAAATAAAAGCAGAGATATTGAAACACTCTGACTCATTAAAAAGAAGAGATTGTCCAATCTGCTGGAAAATGTTGTGGGTATTTCAGAAGGTGGGAGGGATGTTCTTAAATTACAAGAACCAAATGTATCTCTGAAAAATGAACAATACCTTCACTTTGCAAAGGTTCTTTTTGCAATTCACCACTAAATGGAATCTTGTAAAGTCTTTCATTAAAGCAGTGTTAATTAGACTCCAAAAGAATATGTAAAAATGTCAGATGTCAAAGCAGAAATAATAGCAAAACTGTTAAATTCATGAACTGAGGTAGGAATTGCTCTTAATATAAGATATTGTGCGTTTAACTTACTGACAGAAATTGAAGAAACAGGTTTATTTTTTGTGAAGATATGCCTTGGAAAACTGATTTTGCTAATGAAGGCAAGAAGTCTTTCTGTAAATCCCAAGAGCAAATAGGTGTATAATTCTTACTGAGTTTTAAGGGGTTTTGGATGTATTTTTCTAAAAGGAGTTGCTGCTGACAATGAAGTGAAATTAAAACATCTGCAGGTAATGTAGAATACAGGCAAAGTCAAGTACTAGCTAGACATAAACACACTGAACACCAAAGGAGCTAGGTGCTTTATATACTTTATATATAACATCAACACTAATTTTTCTTATATAAGTATATGCAAGTACTTTGCCATTACCAGTTATCCCACAATGATTTCTTAAACAGACATCCTCAGTATTCTCCATGCAGGACTTCAGTATGCACTCGTCCCATTTATCTTTCCACAAAATTTAGCTGTCTGACTTGCAGAGGGATAAAAAATCCAGGGTTGCCGCCATTCACATAGATGACATCACACAGAAAAATAAAGAAAGTAGGAATGAGGCCTAGAATTCTGCTTGCTTCAGAAAAGCTCTGCTGTTTCAAAATCATTGCTAAGTTAGGCTCATCCTCTCTCAGCCATACTCAGAAGCCCCTGTATGAGTTTACTCCATCTATAGACCTGTTTCTATCAAAAAGGATGCCTACACAGGTAAATCTTAGTGGACTCTAGATCTGAGATGTGTCTTTACAACTTAGAGTAAGAAATACTAAACTCCAGATTTTTTTCATAGAACTTTACATGACTGTACATATAAGTTAATAAAAACATTTCCAGCTAGTGGTATTTTGTGCTTGACTTTCATCAAATACTGCATAAGGACCTGAAATACAAATTCAGTCTGTGAATGCTCAGAGAATTAGAACAGAACCATTCACAGAACGGCTGAGATTGTAGGCAGTACTGGTCTTTGCATTCTTCAACCCCTGCTGAAGCAGGATCACTGTGACCATGCTATCCAGGATTGTCCTCAGACAGCTTTTGCCATTCCTGTCAACTTTGTGTTGTCAGTGAACTTGCTAAGGAGGCATCTGCTCTCCCCCAGAGTAATTGATGGCTAAGTTAAACAGTACTGGGCTGACGCGGCCTCGCCCTCCTCCTGTCCACCCCGACCGGCCCGACTAGCCCACGAGGGCGAGGCTCGGCACCAGGAGTGGGCCGTCCCCCGAAAAGGTCTTCCGCTGGGAGTACGGCTAGGGCTCCGGGAGCCCCGAACGAGAGACGCGCGTCCGAGAACCACAAAGGATGGGGCGAGACCTTTAGTGGATCCACAGGGTTTATTGGACGAGGGTAGGGGGATACAACTGGGTCGCAGGGAAGGGAACCACCAAAAGGCACAAAAAAACGCGCAGACAGCAACTTAAATACAGGACCTCCCCCATGGGAGGGTACAAGCTAACAGCCAATAAGGGTAGTAGGTGGGAGGAGGAGACAATAAACAGATTCTCCAATGGAGCAACACTTGGGCGGGGTACAGAAAGTGGGGGCAAATCACAACTCGAGAAACTGACAACTGACAGGGAACTTTCCAGAACAACAGGAGGGGCCAGGGAGGATTGACAAGGGCTAGGGAGTGGTCTGAGGGAGAAGGACAGGGAACATTCTGGATACATAGGAGGGCCCAGGGAGGATTGACACTTAACTGGGAGGGGTTTGGGGAGGTGCAACAGGGCAAGGGCGGGAAAGGAAGACCTGGGGCAGACCATTTCAGAGGGGAAACACCGGGGAGAAACCATTACAATTATAAATGAAATCAACTTATAATAAACTTAAAACTTGTGCACCGCAACACTGGGCCCAGTATTTAACCTAAGGAGGCATCACCAGTGACAAGTCTCCAACTAGACTTCTGTGGCACTTCTGACTTGTGCCACTGATCACCACTCTCTAACCCACCATTCAGTCATTTCTCAATCCACCTCACTCTTCACTCATCCAGCCTGCATTTCTTGGCCCTGCATATAAGGATATCTTTGGAGACAGAGTTGAAAGGCTTGCTGAAATCCAGAAGACAACATAGACTGGTCTCCTCTTATCAATTCAGTCAGCTGTCCCTTCCTAGAACACAATCAGGTTGTTTAAGCATGATTTCCATGATTCTTGTAAAGAGCTGCTAACCCTTGGAACAGGCTGCTCATGTAGGTGGTGGAGCCAACATCCCTGGAGGTGTTCAAGAGGCAACTGGGAGTGGCACTGAGTGATACAGTCTGTTTAATAAAGTGGTAAGCAAAGTTTGAACCTGATGACCTTGGAGATCTTTTCCAAACGAAATGATTCTGTGATTTCCTTTTGGTGAATCCATGCTGAATATTCCTGATAATCTTGTCTAGATTAGAGATGGCCTCCAGGATGTGCCATTATATCACCTTTCCAAGAACAAATGTGAGAATTATAGCCTCTAACTCCCTGTCCCATCCTTCTGTATCTTTTTGAGACAGAATGGGGTGACATTAACTTTTTATTCCAGTCCTCAGTCATCTCTCCTGATGGTCATAACCTTCCAAAGATGATTAATAATCTAGAAATGGTGTCATGGTGTTGGAACAGGCTTCTCAGAGAAGTGGTTGCAGCACTAAGAATGCCAAATTTTATGAAGCATTTGGACAATGCTCTCAGGCACATGGTATGTAGCTTAGAGTGGTCCTGTGCAGGGCCACCAGCTGGAATTCTCTGTTCCTTTTGGTCTTTTCCAACTCAGGATATTCTATGATTCTATATCTGCCAGTTCATTCAGCACTTCCACCAGGGACCATGGTCTTGTTGACATGAAGTTTAACTGAAAGGTCTCTAGCTCAATCTGCCTCATCAAGGGAAAGTCGTCTTTTTCCAGACCTTTCTGTTTTTCTGGGTCAGATAGAAGCTGACTCAATCAGCTGGTCTAACCCAGTTTGATGTGGTGCCTGCAACTGTTTCTTTCCAAGAGCAGGATTTCTCATTTCCCTTTGTTGAAAGCGACAAGCCAGCCCATTTCTCCAGCCTGTTGCAGTCCCTTTGAATGACAATACACCCACCAAGTCTATCAGCTACTCCTTCCACTGTATCAGTCAACTTGTTGAGGGTATGCTCTGACTCATCACACACATGATTCAAGCAGAGATTAGGCAGTATTGGCCTAGTATCCCCCTCTGGGATACACTAATGACTAACGTGCCACAGGACTTTGTGGCTTTGATAATTTTCCTTCGAGCCCAACAGCTGCATCTAGTTTTGAGGGCACCTCCATGTCCTCTATCCCGTATGTCCTAAACTTGTAAAAAATCTAAAATAAAGAATACTAGGAGTAATTTTTTTTTTAAATCGTGGATCAACTTTAAGACAATTTCCAACTGAAATCTATTTTTTTCAAGAGTTTAGAAGCTAGAATAAGGATTAAAATATTAATGTATATAAAATACATAAATCAGTTTTTAGAAGCCTTTTTTCCTGCCATTCTGAGGATTTGTATTTCTTAACTAGAGCTTTTATATGTAATGAACATATAAAAGACCCTGTGCCTGAGTCTTGATATTTGTCTGTTTTGCAAAATCTATGATCTACTTCTAGTGCAACCAATAGACACTGAGTAAAATGTTCTCCAGCAATCACTGTCATTCCTAAGCCAGTTGTATTGCATTAACTTATATGATTAACCTTTAATATTTCTTACAATGGAGCTTGAAATACGACCCTTACATTGACAGGCGTGTTATGGGACATCTGTATATAATTTAACATTGTCTAATGTACTTAAGTTCTTTGTATATTTTGGGGAATGAACTGTTAGTGTATTTGGATGGAAATCAAAATTCCCCTCATTACCATGCATTTCATGGGACTATTTTTTTCTTGAAAGAATAAAGTGATAATTTTTCTGTGGTGTTATTTAGTCTATTGTACTAGGGGTGGACAAGTCTTTGTATTCTAAAATTTAGATGTACAATTATTTTTCTCTGAAGTATTTACGGGATTGAGACTGATTTGCCCATACTAATTTTCTCCTGCTGAAGCACTTATTTCTGAACAGAGCAATATGACCTTGTCAGTTGAGAAGAACAGTGTTCCGCTTAGAATCTTTTAGAGCTTGTTGGCTCTGAAATTAAATTACATATTGTACGTGAGAGTGTTATTCTCACATACATTACAGAGGAAAAATTGAGAACAACAGAGATGCTTTTTATTTAAACTCTGAATCTGCAAATGTATTTCTGTCGTTATGGTGATTAGTAATGCTTCCACATGGAGCTTTACTTCAAGTCTTATCTCTCATTTTTTCTGATAAAGCCAGATCTAAAGTTATCGGAAGAAATTACTTAGGATTATATATTAAATCAAACAAAACCAACAAAACAAAAAAAAGCTAGTCATAGTTTTTTTAATAAGGAAAGAATATACTGGAAAGTCTTAACTGGGATGTTCCATTGGGAAGGTAAATTTGAAAGACAGAAAAGCAACATGGATCTTTAATATTCTGAAAATTTTAAATCAGATATGTGGTACAGGGTCGTTTGNGTTGACATGAAGTTTAACTGAAAGGTCTCTAGCTCAATCTGCCTCATCAAGGGAAAGTCGTCTTTTTCCAGACCTTTCTGTTTTTCTGGGTCAGATAGAAGCTGACTCAATCAGCTGGTCTAACCCAGTTTGATGTGGTGCCTGCAACTGTTTCTTTCCAAGAGCAGGATTTCTCATTTCCCTTTGTTGAAAGCGACAAGCCAGCCCATTTCTCCAGCCTGTTGCAGTCCCTTTGAATGACAATACACCCACCAAGTCTATCAGCTACTCCTTCCACTGTATCAGTCAACTTGTTGAGGGTATGCTCTGACTCATCACACACATGATTCAAGCAGAGATTAGGCAGTATTGGCCTAGTATCCCCCTCTGGGATACACTAATGACTAACGTGCCACAGGACTTTGTGGCTTTGATAATTTTCCTTCGAGCCCAACA
>VWZS01000733.1:140880-152831 GCA_013397075.1 Rhabdornis inornatus | reverse complement strand
AAGAGAAGAGCAAGGCAAGGAAAAAGATGGGGGGAAAGGAAGGGGAAAAGAAAAGGGGGGAAAAGGAAAGGGAAGGAGGTGAGGGAAGAAGGGGGAAAGAGGAGGAAAAGAAAAAAGAGGTGCAGTGGCAGCCTCGGGAGAGGGCAGGAGAGGGGGTTCCTCGAGTGATGCTGAGCAATGCCAGCTGTGCCCCTGAGCCCCGCTGCCTGTCCCCGGGCTGTGTCACACAGCGCTCGCAGCACGATTTATTTCATTTCCCATCCGTGAGGCACAACAAATAACTCTCTGTGCGTGTTTGTGTGGCTGTGCGCGGCTCCTCTGCAAACTCTCGCCTCCTCAGCACCGCCGCTACCCCCCCAGCAGCACCGCTGGCTGCTTCCCAGAGCCCCGACCCCCCTTCCCAGGCAGGCCTCCAGGTTTAATAAATGATACTCAGCCCTGTAAGAATGTGTATTAGTGGCTTGATGGACCAGAGCGACTCCACTATGCATGAAGCATATTAAACATGGTATCGACCCTCGCTTTCCCCGGCTGTAACATGCATAACAAACAGGCTGGGGCCACGCTGCAGCTGCTCACACACGCTGGGGAGCAAGGCAGGGCACTGAGCGAGGCTGGAGTGACACCAGGGACAGCTGCTGCTGGCACAGGTAGCTCCCAGCTCTCCTCCAGTGAGTGAACTGGGAGAAATCAGGATGGCTGGGACAATCAGGGTTGTCCCAGACGCTCTGCCATCACCTCCCTGTGTGGCAGATGCGTGGAACGCTCCCCGGCCTTATCTGCCCTGATTTATTCTTTAATTGGCAAAGCGTCTCGTGCCATAAATATTAGCAGCAGCCTCTCCTGGAGAAGGGAGGCCTCTTATCTGCCATCCCTGCGTGCCCTTATCGCCCCATCTCGTGCCTGTCACTCTGGGATCTCAAGCCACACAGGAGAGGCTCTGGAAAGGCCCCAACATCTGGATTTCTCCTACAACTCTTCTGTTGTAGAAGAACACCAGACCCTGCCCTTCCTGCAGGGAAGACCCACATGGGGATGGTTGGATGAGGGGTGCCAACACCCCAGGATCCCAGTTTGGGGCATCTTCACCAGATGCATCCCAGTCCATCTGCTTCAGAATGAAAAATCCAAATCCATTGCAATCCACCTGAAGAATAAAAACACCGAAAAAGGACCCATCTTGTGTCAGGCAAGCGGCTGCAAACTGACACTCAGGTGGAGCTGCAGAAGTTAAAACAAAATAAAGCGTCTTGGATCCTTTTAATCCTCTGCTCCTGTAATTTCAGCATGTCCAAACAGATTTTGGTGTGTGTTTATAACTGGTAACTTCATTTGCTCCCGGGCTGGGACCTTAAATGCCAAGTTTCATCTCCAAGTCAGTTTTTAAGAGTGAGTTACATCAACTTCTGGGAGAAAAGGGGAAAAAAAGGAAATACACAAGGATATAAGGGAAAGTTGGGGGTTGTCAGAAAAAGCAGGTTCAAAATCTCTATGAGTGCAAAAATCACGGATTTCATGGATATCTGTGTGCAGACTGACAGCTCAAAGGTAGAAATCAGCTTCCTGATAGACAAACTAAAGCTCATCTGTCTGATAAGGGCAAACACAGCTCGGGGCAGAGCTGGGCTCTCACCTGCCTGTCCCCACCCTGCTGGGTGCCCAAAGCCTTCAGGGCTTTGAGTGTGTCCATCACCAACACATGGGGTGGGGATCTGACCCCAAACCCCCATCCCAAAGCAGGCTCAGCTCTGTGGCTGCAGCAGATCCCAGGGTTAGGAGAGCCAGGGCTGCAAATCCACCTTTGCAGACTCCCAAGACATGAAATTACCATAACCAGGACATTTCACGCTCCTCTCCCATCAAGCTGTTTAGAGCAAATTAAATTTCTCCCTAACCAGGCTGTAACAGTTCATGTTAGATGTGGATCTAAATGTTAATTGCAGTGACAATAACAGGTCTGATCCTGCAATCCTTATTTGAGTAAAACCTCCCACAGAAGCCAAAGGAATTTTGCCCCAGAGAAGGCAGCTGGATGCAGTCCCACATTTCCAGTCTCTTGAAGATGCCAGAAGGTAAGCCAGGATATTTCTGTGATGTTACATACCTTCTCTTTCCCTTTCCCCTCCCTTCCACCTCCCCTGAGTTCTTTAATGCACTATTAATTTAATAAGCTGCCTAATGCTGTGCTCACCTTCAGCCTTGCACTTCCCAGGGAGGACTTCAGTCATCATGGGGGGGGCACATTCAGATAATTTTGGCACTCATTGCCTTGTACAGCTGGTTGGTGCAGGGATGCTTGAAGGTCCTGTGCTGGCTGGGAGAGCTGGCTTGGGAAACTGCTGCTCTTGTCCTCTGCAGCCTTGGGTGATGCCAACACCCTCTAGCCTGGGTTCCTCAGGAAGGCAGGCTGATAAAATGGGATCATTTAGGGGTGCTTGGCCTCATCTGGGCAGCTCTCAGTCCCAGCACTCAATTCTGGCTGAATTTGGCAGAGAGAGATGCTGTGTTCAGCAGATAAACAAGTCAATTAGGCCAAGGCTTCTCCTTCCATCCACACTCCCACCCTGTTGCCATCCCCTTGGGGCAGAGGGATCCAGGTGCATGTGGGCCCCAGCAGGAGACAGGCACTGGGATATTTTGGGAGCTGGGACCACATTCAGAGCTGGGCACCTGGGCCCAGTGAGTGAATTTGGAAACCACAGCCTCTATGATTTTTAATAAGTGGTTCCAGCTTTTTTTGTCCATAAGCCTGAATTATCTGTCGGGACACAAAAGCAAAACCTGCTGTGCTTCCCCTACTGTTTTATGCCCATCTGCACAGCTGGGAAAAAAAATTAAATCTATTAAATCTGCCTGGCTGCATTTTGTTACAAATTAAAGAAAGAATAAATGCAAAATCTGAAGTAGAAAGAACAGAAGAAGTTCTGGGTTCCGTCTCTACCTGCACATGGAGCCTGTGACAAGTGGCCAAAGGTGCCATGATTTGGGAGCAAGGGTGGCTGTGGCCACTGGCCTGGGGCTTGTGGCCACAGAGTCTCTCCCTGAGCAGAGCTCCAATGATGTGAGAACCAAATCCAGCCAAGGAGAGACACTTTCCACTCATGCAGAGATTGTAGGACTTTCCCAGGCTTGTCCTCACCTCCAGTGATGTGCTCTCCCAAAGGTTCCAGGACCAGGATCTCTATTCCCTGTGTCTCCCAGCAGAATTTCAGGAGAAAAGCCCCTCTGCTGTGCAGTTTCCTGCCTGGGTGTGTAGGTCTTCAGGAATTCGTGTTCTCAGGGGCAAGAGGAGCTCACAACTTGTTTTCCTTCCCACTGGGAAGGAGAGAGAGACACAACAAGATTTTGGGGGACAGGTCAGAGATGCTGGAGCCTGAAAGTGGAGTTAGTCCCTGAGCAGAGCCTTGCCAAGACTCTCAGCATCCCTCAGCCACATCCCAACCCATCCAGCTGCTGAGGGGGTTCCTGCTCCTCGGGGACACACTGCACTCACAACCCAGCAAAGCTCCAGGACGAGCCACTTCTGTCAGTGCTGCAGATTCCAACTGCCTTGTTTTGTTTCCCAGCAGCATTTAACAGGCTGATGATGTTTGTTTATGAAGTGAGATGCACATGATTTATTTGATCTGCTGCAGAGCCGCATTCCCACGCCAAGGACAGGCAGAGATGCTGCATTCTCCCCTTTTGGGGACTGCTCAGATCAAATCCTCTCTTGCACAGGCAGAGCTGCACTCTCAGCTGCTCCAGAAATGGACATTAAACGCTTGTTAGAGACCTCCAAACTCCAAGGCATGAAGCTGCATTTGTTCTTGTCTGTCTCTGCATACAGAACAAGTGTTAATAGAGTGTTCAGGCTCTTAGAACAGGTTTGGGAAAAAGGTCTCAGGGTACCTTGGCTCTGGTCTGGATCCAGCTTGAATAGTCCTAAGGGAGGTTTCATCCTCTCCTCGTGCTTTTCTGGTGGATTGGGTTTGGCATGTCTCACCTGGCTTGCAGGGACAGTGGTTTAATGAACTACTTTGCAAAATGACTTTACAAATGGAGAGTCTACTCCTGCCTTTTCTAACACCTGGAGATGTCTTTATTCCAGCTCATCACCCAGACCAGGGCCTGGCTGCCAAAAAAGCCAGCAAAGAAAGCATTAAGGGATGGAAGATGAAACGCAGCACATGAGCTGTGAGATTTACAGCACTCAGTGAAAGCACACGGAGCATCCCCCGTCCTGCCAGGGGACAGGAGCCAAACCCTCACCTGATGGGAGCCAGCAGCAGCTCAGGAACCCAGGCAGTGCCTGGGCAGCAGCTGGAGCTCACCCCACCCTGCTCACCGTGCCACAGACACCTGATTTACACCAGGGCTTGAGGATGTGACTCAGTCACCCTGAGACAGCTCCTCTGCTGGCCTTCCCCTGGTCCCTGCATACAAAACACTTTGCAAATGAAGTGTGAAGATAATATGCTTTATCATGGGCATTTATTACCCGTGATTGTCGTATAAATCTCCCTCCATTCACATACATATACATAAGGTGTATATAAATATGCAGTATCCGGCAGTACCCAGAGCCTTTTTGATGATGTCAATGTAGCCCCCATAAAGATAGTGGGAAATGATTCATAATATTTATATGACAGACATGATATGAACTGTAATAGCCTGTTGGGATTGAGAATATCCATAGGTCTCTGCCAGCCACAAATGTGATTTAAATATTATATATGTGGCAACTGTAGCATTAGTAATATGATAGCTGTTATTGATAGTGGTCATAAAATGCAGTAGTTTTGCACTGAAGAATGTGAAAAATAATCTAGTGGGTTTCCAAATGGTCTTCCCAGCAATGCACTGAAAGGAAGTGTAGTTTCAATACCTCCTTTTTTCAATGCCTCCTCCTCTCATCCCCCCACCCCAAATTACCATCACATTCTCTCAGATTCCTGCCAGGGCCATATTTTACTCTGCTGATGTCAGGTTGTGGCATCTCATCCCCCTGGGGCTGTCTGGGGAGGGCAAAGGGTCCGTGCAGAGCCCTGGGCTGTTGTCGAGGCTCTGTGTGTTGGTGCTTCCTCTGAGAACACGGGGCAGGACAAGGGCAAAAAGCAGCAAGAGAGGGGCTCAGGGAAGTGATGCCGCTCTGATTGTGAAGTCTGGACCATGGCAAAGGGTCCTCAGCCAGAATAAATCAGCACTGCCCTGTAAAAACCATGCAGCCACACTGATTTATGCTCACTGGGCTTCCCAAGGGGGGTTCTGGCACTCAGAAATGGGAGTGGGGCATCTGAATCCTCTTCCTTTCCCTTCCTGGCCTTCCACAGCCAAAGCCTGCCCAGCCAGGGGTCTGCTGGAGGACTGCAACAGCAGCAGGAGGGTGGGTAAAGGCACCTTGAACCTTCCATGTACCCCAGGGTTTACCTGGAGCACAGGAAAGCTGGGAGAAGTGGGGGTGATACCTCTGACCCCAAGGGATTTGCTCTTTGGCCACCACACACCTTCTCAAATGGCTCCTCAGGGCACAGCACAGGGGCTGGTGGGAGCTGAGGGACCCCTGGCCACAAAACCAGCCCCACATCTGAGTAAAGATGTCCTTCCATGGCTTCCAAAGCAGCAAAGGTCACTTCCCTGCTGGTTGCCAGCCTGCCTTGATCTCCCCATCTCTGTCCCTAGAGCAAAAACAGAGGGGAAAACTCAAATCCATGATAAACCAGTGGCTGCCACAGCCAGGAATTACACCAGCCCCTGCATTTTCCCCATGAGCAGAACCAAGGGAGGATGAGATTTGCCAGGGTGGGCAGCCCAGCTCAGGGTCCCTTGGATGCCACAGCCTGGTCTCACCCAGCAGGGTTTGGGGGGAATTCAGGGGCCCAGATCACATCCAGAAATGATGTCTGGGGTCCATCCAGGGAGCTGCTTTTAAAGGGGGCCTCTACCAGGGATCAGGTGCTGCTCAGAGGAATTCACTCAGGATGCTGCACCTGCCAAGGGGCAGGAGCAGACTGGGAGGCAGGTATTGGGATGCTGGCTCCATCCTTCCACATCACGGGGAATAAATCAAGGCAGGGATATGTGTTCCCAACACAGCAGACCTCAGGGTGAAGCATTGATCAGCTGCCTCATGTGTAGCCTTAAAAAATAAATTAGAGTTCTGTTAGAGGGGCTTTGCAGAGAGCCCCACGTGTGCTCGGCACTAATGAGGGGTGCAGGGCTGCAGGCTGGCCTCTCCCACCCCTCTCCAAAGGGATTTCATTCCCCAGGATTACATTGAAATATTTTGAAGCTAACAGGATGCACACATTTCAATTTATTCCAAAGCTCTTGGTGGATGGAGATGGGACCAAGGAAGAGTTTGTGCTCAAATGGGTGAAACTGAGCAAGGAAGGGGTGTTGATTTTCCCCAAAAAAGCAGAGGGGAACAGCAACCCACCCTCCATCAACCACATGTCCAGCCCTCCCTTTCAGATGATCTCTTCCCATGCCTTTTTGACAATCCAGAACATTTTATAAAAGAAAGCAAAAGTCTGTTTGAAAGTAAGAGCCCAGGTGTAATTTAATGTCAGTTTTCTCCATCATTTGCATTGCAAGGGACCTGATCTTCCTCTTCCCCACCCTGGTGTGAGCCAGGCATTGCTCCAGGGAAAACCATGGGTCTATTTCTGCTGTCGTTTCCACAAACATAAATCAGGAATTTACTCAGTTGAAATAAGTGGAGCTGCACCAGTGTAAAACCAGTGTGAGCTCAGAGTTACAGTGCTATAAAAGCAGTGTGAGGTTAGAATCAGCCTCGGTATTTATGGAGACAGTTTGAGGAAAGCCTGGGGAAATTAGTAAAATTGGGAACAAACAGAGAAAAAAAAAAAAGGCATGTGATTTCCTGATGATTTGGCAAATCAAATCCTCAAGGCCAGCACTCATATTCCTTCCTCCACTGTGATGCCTGTTCTGGTGAGCACTTCTGCCAGAAGAGCTTTTCTGTATTCTTCCTCTTCTGGGTGACGCAGCTGTGAGATGCTCGCTATGGAAATGCCGTATAAAAATAAATTGAATCGAATTAGGGAAACAACTAAAGTAATTTCTTCTCTGTCCTCACATTAATCCATTTAGGTTGATTCTCTGGGTGCTCCAAAAGGGATTTACATTTCTATCCTGTCAGCATCCACAGTCCCTTCCTCTCTGCTCAAACAAGCCTCGGCACCTCCTAATTTGATGTCTTTTTATTATTCTCCCCCTCTGCCTGCCCCTGCATGGAGACTTCAAGGAGATTTTTTCCAGGGTGATTGGCTTCCCTGGCAGGTTGGATTAAAGCACAATTTGCTCTCAATTGAGACATTTTAATGAGATTTTTTTTTTTTGGGGGGGGGTGGGGAGAGAGACACGAATTAAGAGTAGGGAAAACAAAAACCATCTTGTAAATGAAATAATGATGTGTGAGGCCTGAGATCTAATGAGAAGCGTATCAGTGGCAATCAGAGTTGCTAATGGAGCCTGTGCATTGATATCTGCTCCGAGGCAGCCACGGCAATTCCGGCGTCACAGCCACGGCAGAGGCTGGGCCGACATCCCCATCCAGCACGGATTTCTGCTGCCCTAAAATTACACGTTGTGCTTCCGAGAGGATGAATTCCAGAAAGTCCCAGGGCCTGGGCTGTAAGTAGGTCAGGAGAGATGTTCATCACCACGGTCTCATATGGCCTCGCAGTCTCTGTGCCCTGCGGCCAGGATGCAGAGCAAGCAGCAAATAGCACAGAGATAGGGGAAAAAAGGGCTCTGTGCTCCTGCCAGGCTGGGCATGGGGACCTGGGAATGGCCCTGGGGACATCCCAGGGCTCCTCCCTGTGCTGTCCCACACGCTGGTGTGGCGCTGAGGGATGTTCTGGTCCATCCCTGCTTTGCTCTTGCTGAGTCGGTCAAGGTGTGCTTGGGTATTCCCAGAAGTAAAAAAGGAGCTGCCTCTGCAAAATATTCCCTGCATTATCCCAGGAAAATCGCCCGCACTGCCACGAGGTGTAGGGAATTCTGCCCTTGATGATGCTCATCTGAGCTCAGGGACAGCACTGCAGCACAGCCAACCCTCAGGCCAGCTGCAGGGAGAGTTTGGGGGATTTCAAATCAGAGTTTGCTGATTTTTTTCCTCTTCTCAGTTGGTAAAAAACCCCAGGATTTGCCATGAAAAGGTGGGAAAGCCCAGAATCACCTCCAAACCGGGATGGTCCCCAAGGTAGGGGGTCTTGAACTTGGCTCTCTCCCACTGCCCCAAGCCCTGACCTCTGCACTGCACAATCCCCCATTTCCTCCTCCTCCAGAGCCCAGGAGGGTTCCTCTGCTCTGTTATTTCAGCCCTTTGGAATTTCCCTGCAAAAATGAAAGTCCACCAGAAAAAATTCCCTCTTGGCTGTGTCACACACCAAGAGGAGCAGTCACGGGGGGCTGTGGTTGTCCAGGATGCCATGAGTAGATCTGGGGGCACAATCCCTGCTCCATTCTCCTCTCAGCCTGCCCGGACAACCCAGATCCTCTAACACCTCCAAAAGCGTCACAACCCTTTGGAAAAGCAGTGGCTGGATCATTCCCCTGTGCAGCTCTCGTGCCTCCCTCTCCCAGCACTGTGATTTCCAGGATGCATCCCGGAATCCTGGCTGCCAGCTGCTGACACCGCACGTTTCGGGGAGAGAGACACAGTGCAGGGATTTCCAGTGTAAACCATGGGACAATCCAACATAAATATTTCGAAAGAGATGGTAGGAGGGGGGATGGAGAGCAGCTTTGTGGGGGGGCAGATTCTGCTGCCATTTACACGATGGGAAGTCGGACGTCACTTCCCAGCCTGGAGTGACCTTGGCTGAGTCTCCCAGTTTTACTCAGATTTTGTGGCAGCATCACCGAGAGCTGGGTCTGACCCCTGAGGTTTTGCTTAGTGAGCAAGGTTTGGAATTCCAAAAGTCTTTTCCTGAAATTTCTTGACATCTCTTGGTTTCCTCCCCCAGTGCCCAGCACTCAGCTCCCAGGGGTTTGTACCCCTGGCACAACTCTGCTCCACAAACACAATAAATCCAAGCTTAGCCTCAGAGTATTTGGCACAGCCTGAAAATGAAATGCCCTGGCCTTGGATGGGCAAGGCAGGTAACAATTCCTGTGGCTCTTTGGGAACATCTGGGTTTGCTGCAGCTCCAAGCAGTTTTTGATCCTGCTGTTGGGTGCATCACTGAAACACAGTTTGTGGTCCACCATGCTCTAGGAAATATTACCATCCTGAAGAAGTTCCAAAAATACATCCCAAAGGTACATGGAGGGTCCTGCTGAACAGGAATCCTCCACTTCCAGACCCCAGTTCAGCATCAGCCACAGGAGATGTGCTCAAGGCAGGAACAATTGGCCTCGCTTCTGCCACTGAAGTTTTTCAGCATTGGTGGGGAACGTGGAAAGCAAGGACCAGGACAGTTCTATTTCCCGTGTCTGCTTTTTCTCAAGGATCAATGATTCCAGGGTTTTTTGCCAGATGAACCCTGGTTAAGTGAGTGTATCTTGGCTTTAAAAGGCTCACTCAAGGCTGAGGACTGGCTCTCGCTCAGCATCTCAGCAGGCACTGAGTTTGAAGCTGGGTTTGTGTGGTTCTGACCTTTGTATCCCTCTTGAGTGGGCTGGGCTTAAAAACTTAGTTCTGGCCTTCTGAGTGTGTGATCATTCCCTAACTCAGCCTAAACACCTTCCCTGTGTGGAAAGCAGGGCTCAGCAGGGTGCCAGTCCCAGGGGCACCAGTCCCATGGGTGCCATCCCAGAATGTTGTGTGCCCTGATCCGGGCAGGGATCCATCCCCCAGTGCTGCCAGATGTGCTGCCTTTGATGCCAGGCAAGCACAGTCCTGCTGCTCCGGGCTGCTCCCAAATAACCCCTGGTTCTGCAGCCACAGCTCAGTTTTATCCAGAATTTTGTTGGTGGTCAGGTTTCTCCATCAGGTGTTGCAGCATCAGCAGGGATGTGGCAGAAGCCAGCAAAGCCTGAGGAGAAAAATGGGGAGAAGAGTGTCCAGGTCTGTGAGGTCAAGGAGCTGTCATGTCCCTGTCCCTGTCCCTGTCCCTGTCCCTGTCCCTGTCCCTGTCCCTGTCCCTGTCCTGCTGCCCAAACCAGCAGCCCTTCCAGCGCCTCCCCAGTTAATTAACAGAGCTCAGATCTCCTCATTACACCGGTGGGTACCTGTCCCGTTATCACCATGGCTCCACAACATTTAAACCTCTTTGGTTTCCAGTCCTGACAGGGGTTTTTAATAACCTGAGGAAGGTGCAGCCAGACTTTGGCACGTCCAAGGCAGGGTAATCAGAGATTCTGGGTCTGCCATGGAAGCAAAATGCAAAATAAAACATGATCACAAATAATAACAACAGTGTTTGTGAGCTGCATGATGCAGGAGCTCAGTGTTGGGGTTGTTGCTTCTTTCCGGAGTGCTCTCCTGCTAAATCTTTTCTGATATTAAAGCTGGCTCGATAGGGTCCTGCTCCCTGGTTGAAACATCAATATTACTAATAAATAGAAATAACAAGTGAGGTAAAGGGCCAGACCAGCCTGACCTGCTTTATGAATTAATGTAGTGAAAACTGGCCCTTTTCCTCCAGCCTTTATATACGGCAGGCACATGTATGAA
Source organism: Rhabdornis inornatus (assembly GCA_013397075.1). Taxonomy (NCBI): domain Eukaryota; kingdom Metazoa; phylum Chordata; class Aves; order Passeriformes; family Rhabdornithidae; genus Rhabdornis; species Rhabdornis inornatus. The sequence continues at coordinate 142,201 of VWZS01000733.1, read as the reverse complement.
CATTGTACACATTTATGGGACATCAGAGCTTTGGAATACAGCTGGAGCCATGCTGTAACCTAATTATTGTGCCAGGGAAAAAGGAAAGGCCCATTGCCCAGCCCCCTTTGGCTTTCAGGGCTGCTATGAGTGAAATCACCTCTCCCAGCCAGGATTTTTTTTGTGGATCCCCTCCAGCTCCAGAGCTGAGGGGTTTCTGTGGGATCCAGGGTTTCTGGTTTGCAGGGATTGTAGCTGGAGTTTGTGGGTCTTGTGGCAAGGCCATGTTTGGTTTGGAGCTGGGGCATTTGGGGGATGGCTGCCAACAGGAGCTGGGCAACCTGACCCCTCCAGCCTGTGCACGTGCTGGTGTCTATATATATCCATATATCCATGTATCCTATATCCATATATCACTGGCTATGTATATCCATATATTCCTGCCTATATATATACCCATATATCCATATATCCCTTGCTATATATATCCATATACCCATATATCCATATATCCATATATCCATATGCCCATATATCCATATATCCGTGGCTTATATATCCATATACCCATATATCCCTGACTAGATATATCCCTGTATCCATATATCCCTGGCTAGATATATCCCTACACCCATATATCCATATATCCATATATCTCTGGCTATATATACCCTTATATCCGTATATCCCTATATCCGTATATCTCTATATCCATATATCTCTGGCTATATATACCCATATACCCATATATCCATATATCCCTGGCTCTATATATCCATATATCCCTAGCTCTATATACTCATATATCCATATTTCCCTGGCTGTATATACCCATATATCCACATATCCACATATCCATACATCCCTGGCTATACATACCCATATATCCCTATATCCCTGGCTGTATAAACCCATATACCTGGGCACAGAGGTGCTGGGCACTGCTCTGCTCCCCTGTAACTCTGCCCTGTGGTTCCTGCGTGCTGGGGGATGATTTCTGGGAGGTGTGAGCCAGACGTGAGCGAGCTTTGGGATGTGAGCTGATCCCAGTAATGTTCTATCCCAGATCCAGCTCCCAGGAATGCCAGAACAGCTTGACATCACAGAGCAGCAATCTGGGGCCAGCCCTTGCTCCCAGACACAGACACCGTGTGGTGTCCATAATTTATAAGCTATTCAAAATTTATCGTCGAGAACAAACTCTGGCTGTGGAAGGGTTTTAAAGCCTTGTTAAGTATTAAAGTGGAAATATCTGTGCTGGGGATGGGGATGGGATGGGATAATGAGATGGGATGGGATGGGATGGGATAATGGGATGGGATGGAATAATGGGATGGGATGG